>APFE031570737.1:0-10001 GCA_000404065.3 Pinus taeda
GATTCACCTCGACCAGGCTTCAGATCAGAGTAATAGCTCCGTCACCATCCCAATGTAATAGCCTTTATTGCATGGCTCCGGCGCGCTGTAAATTGGCGGGCAGACCCCGATCATCCAACGGTGGAGATCGAGGGTCATGCCATAGCCGTCGATCATGCTCCAGGTGGCGAATCCCGATACAAAGGATATTATGCTCGTTCTTTGGGCTTTGTTTTCATTCTTCATTCGATTTTCCTCTACTGCATAACGTGACTGGTAACGTCGAGCTCCGAATTACACCATCCATGGCATCGTTTCCGGCAAGGTTTCTTGGCTCCAGCGCGCACGTAACCTTATAACTTCTTGCCAGACTGTAGTGATGCTATTCTCTTTTCATTGTTTGATATATGGACTCATTTCATATTTGTTTTGCAGGCGGAGGGTTCGGCGTAGGGTCTGCACGACTTGGCTTAGCCTACTGTTCGACCATGGCGATGAACACTTGAAAAACGGGTATACATTTAACCCGTAGAGTGCTTACAATCCTTACAGACCTGCATCTCTAAGGCATCATTTCTTTTTATCATTAGTCGGTCTCTCCTTCCTGCTGTTAAGGAGTGTTCCAACCCATTAATGTTTACTGTGCAGGCGGATGTCTTGTTTGTGTGATTGGTTGCCTCTAAAGGCCGCTCGACTGTTGTCGGCAGTCCTGTGTTTCATACTGAATGGGTTTAGACTCTGTAATATGTATGGGTTTTACCGAGACTCGAACCCTGGTTCCGAGTTCTTGTTATCATAGTGTATTTTGCTTCTTATTAAATTACTGCAGTTTTTATGGTGAAGAATATTTTCTGTAATAGGTTTCGGCCGTGGTCGTGTAACTATAATTTTGGACAGTAATATTATCTATGTTTTTACTATTGCACCACTTATGTGCCGCCTTATTATAGTGTTGGTATTGTTCAACTTGTCCTTGTTTTGTTGCTTCTCGCTTTAATGGTTTAAGCATTGCCTTCGACCTCCTGTCCTCAGGCAATGCTCCTTACCACACGTACATGCATGAAGTTATCGGTCACCGGCCGCTGCGGGGTCATACCCTCTTGGCTTGCGGTGTCGATTACTGGGCTCACTTTGTTCTTACGGGTCGTCTCCTTGCGAGGCCTCTTACCTGATGCGAACAAAGAGTTCTGCCCTCAACACGTTCTTGACTTGGATGTCGATTTCCTTCTGTTAACTAATTTTTCTGTATATGATTATTCGATTGTTAAGAGCCATTCTTTCCCAACCGGGTACTGTGGCTATGTATATATTTCTACCGGTATTGCGAATGTGTTTGATGTTAACTATTTATGTGAAAGGTATTTCGGTAAATTGCATTAATCACCCTTCTTATGAACGCATATATGGATAATACCAAAAAGGGTTTTTCTGATAAATCGAATGATTCGTCTTTCTGAAGATAAATATATGATATTGCCGAAGTTACACTAGTTCTACACAACAGATTCATAATGTAACTGTCTCTGTTTTACTTAGATTGGAAGTTATTTATTTTGCATCGTGACAACTTCTTTTAAAATTCTTAAGCTATCCAGAACTAGTAAGAAGATATTATCCATAATATTTGTACTGTAACCGCATTTGTTTTCCAATCTTTTAAGTGAAATAAAAAGTCAAGTTCAGTTCTTTCTGACTGTTCCATACCTGAATAAAGATTTATGCTTTAGCAGTAAGCTTGTTTTCCACCCAACCTTAGGAAGTCCTCCATGACTTTCCACCCCCAAGCTCGTCTATAGGAATCTTTTCATCTGCAGCTCTTTGTTGTCCACAGAGCACCGCTATCTGGTCCCCACCAGACTTAGCGGTTCTGGAGAGTTTTCTCCTTCTCCGAGAGCTATCTGGTCCTCACCAGACGTAGCTGCTGTTGCTTTCACAACCATCTTTTCTTCTCTTGCCCTCTTGCCATCTGATCCCTACCAGACATAGCAATTTCTTTCATAGGGCTCAACTGTCCCCAGAGGTAGTTAGGGTTTTCCCCTTTTTTTCCTGGACAGATGTCAATTCTTATTCATACAGTTTAACTGTAAACATACACATATCTTTTCTTTTCAAAGAAAATATCCTTGTAAATTTCTTCTCATACAATTATATTCATGTTAGCTACTTCTCTTGTAACTCAAATAAATTACCAAGTAATCCAACTAACATGATTAGTTAATTTAACCATATGAGTTATTGACACTCAGTTTTACCATCAAATCATACTGTTTCAACTATTGTAATTTATTTGCAATTTATCTAAGTTTACCAGGGGCGTTACATAAGCAGAATATTTCTGCTCATGTTCTTTTAATTTTCGAGACTCGTAGGCAATTACTCTGCCTTCTTGCATCAAGACCCCTCCCAATCCTTCTTTACTTGCATCCGTACATACCACATAATCCTTATTAGGATCAGCTATACTCAGAATAGGTGTTGTGGTGAGCAGATGTTTCAATTGCTCGAAAATTTTCTGGCTGCTTGGGGTCCAATGAAATACCTTTCCCTTTTTCTGTAATGAGGTAATGGGAAAAGCCACTTTAGAGAAACCTTCCATGAATCTCCTATAATACCCAGCTAATCCCATGAAAGATCGGACGTCCGCTACATCTTTTGGTACAGGCCATTCCATTATGGCTTTTATCTTTTCTAGGTCCACTGCAATTCCATCCTTTGTGATCACGTGACCCAAATATTGGATTTCTTCTTTAAAGAAGTCACACTTACTAAACTTAGCGTACAACTGATGCTCTCGAAGGGTCTGTAATACCATTCTAAGATGTTCATAATGTTCTTTGATGGTGCGTGAATATATTAATATGTCATCAATAAATATCAGCACGAATCGATCCAAATATGGATGGAAAATGCTGTTCATTAAACACATGAAGGTTGCAGGGGCGTTGGTTAGCCAGAGCAAGACCACAAATTCGTAGTGTCCATACCTTGTTTTAAAAGTTGTTTTAGCGATGTCTTCTTCTTTAATTCGGATTTGATGGTAGCCTGATCGTAAGTCGATCTTAGAGAACACCGTCGTGCCCTTCACTTGATCGAACAATTCATCGATCCTTGGTAAAGGATACTTATTTTTGATGGTCAACTTATTCAACTGTCTATAATCGATGCACATCCAGAGGGTGTCGTCCTTTTTCTTGACAAATAATACTGGGGCTCCCCATGGAGACACGCTAGGACGAATGTAATCCTTATCTAGTAACTCTTGTAACTGCATTTTTAATTCTTTCAACTCGGGTACACTCATTCTGTAGGGTGCTCGTGATACTGGTGCGGCCCCTGGTACCAACTCAATGGTAAAATCTATGTTTCTTCGTGGCGGTAGTCCAGGAATTTCTTCCGGAAATACATCTGTAAATTCTCGTATTATAGGAATATTGTTCAAAGAGGCTGATTTATCCTTGGAATTCGCATATCCCACTTGGATGGCGTAAACCTGACACCCTTTTCGTATACATTTTATCAGTTGGTTTGCGGTTATCGGTCGAACCTGCACTGGTCGTTTAATCCCTTGCATTTCTTTTCTGTTTCCTTGTTGATCTCTATAGTAAATAATTTTGGTTTTACAATCAACTAATGACCAGTGTTTTTCCAACCATTCCATACCGATTAGGATATCATAGGAGCCAAGAGGAAGCACATTCAAGTCAGCTGTTACTGGCTGATCTGCTATAGTAAAAGAGCAATCGTTGACCTTGGCTGTTACCCGTCGCTTGGCTCCGGTAGCTAGTTGCACTAGCCATGGGTTTTTAAATTTAACAGATTGTAAATTACAACGTTCCACTACCTTTGGGCTCACATAGCTTAGTGTATCCCTGGGGTCAATTAAAACAGATATGATAAGGTTTGAGATTTTACCTTCGAACTCGACCATGGTTGGCTGATATTCCGCCTGTCGGTCTTCCAAAGCCGCATTAATTATGGGTACACTACGACCAACTTCGCCAATGGTTGAGGCTTCATGAATTTGGGATAACTGTTCAGTCCCTTTTCGCTCTGGGCAATTCTTAATGTAATGGGGTCCCCCACAACCCCAGCACTGCACCGGGGGCCTTGCTGTCCCTTCACTGTCCAACCTTGGTTGTTGTTCGCTGACTTTGGACTCATTTGTAGTTCTAAACTTAGATGTAGTTCTTGATGCAAATCTGTTGTTTGCTCCTTTGCCATTTCCCTTATTTCCATTGCTGCAATTTCCTTTGTTGTTTCCAACTGCCTTAAAACCCTTCTTCTCATTCCATTTCCTGCTGGCAGTTTCCCCTTTTTTCTTACTTTATTGATAACAGATTCTAGCCTTGCGGATTACTTCATCCATTGATTTTGGATTGTCAAATTCAATCCTCTCGCAACTGCATTTTTAATTCTTTCAACTCGGGTACACTCATTCTGTAGGGTGCTCGTGATACTGGTGCGGCCCCTGGTACCAACT
This sequence comes from Pinus taeda, assembly GCA_000404065.3. Lineage (NCBI taxonomy): Eukaryota > Viridiplantae > Streptophyta > Pinopsida > Pinales > Pinaceae > Pinus > Pinus taeda. The sequence goes on from APFE031570737.1 coordinate 4,460, forward strand.
CAATGGTAAAATCTATGTTTCTTCGAGGCGGTAGTCCAGGAATTTCTTCCGGAAATACATCTGTAAATTCTCGTATTATAGGAATATTGTTCAAAGAGGCTGATTTATCCTTGGAATTCGCATATCCCACTTGGATGGCGTAAACCTGACACCCTTTTCGTATACATTTTATCAGTTGGTTTGCGGTTATCGGTCGAACCTGCACTGGTCGTTTAATCCCCTGCATTTCTTTTCTGTTTCCTTGTTGATCTCTATAGTAAATAATTTTGGTTTTACAATCAACTAATGACCAGTGTTTTTCCAACCATTCCATACCGATTAGGATATCATAGGAGCCAAGAGGAAGCACGTTCAAGTCAGCTGTTACTGGCTGATCTGCTATAGTAAAAGAGCAATCGTTGACCTTGGCTGTTACCCGTCGCTTGGCTCCGGTAGCTAGTTGCACTAGCCATGGGTTTTTAAATTTAACAGATTGTAAATTACAACGTTCCACTACCTTTGGGCTCACATAGCTTAGTGTATCCCTGGGGTCAATTAAAACGGATATGATAAGGTTTGAGATTTTACCTTCGAACTCGACCATGGTTGGCTGATATTCCGCCTGTTGGTCTTCCAAAGCCGCATTAATTATGGGTACACTACGACCAACTTCGCCAACGGTTGAGGCTTCATGAATTTGGGATAACTGTTCAGTCCCTTTTCGCTCTGGGCAATTCTTAATGTAATGGGGTCCCCCACAACCCCAGCACTGCACCGGGGGCCTTGCTGTCCCTTCAATGTCCAACCTTGGTTGTTGTTCGCTAACTTTGGACTCATTTGTAGTTCTAAACTTAGATGTAGTTCTTGATGCAAATCTGTTGTTTGCTCCTTTGCCATTTCTCTTATTTCCATTGCTGCAATTTCCTTTGTTGTTTCCAACTGCCTTAAAACCCTTCTTCTCATTCCATTTCCTGCTAGCAGTTTCCCCTTTTTTCTTACTTTATTGATAACAGATTCTAGCCTTGCGGATTACTTCATCCATTGATTTTGGATTGTCAAATTCAATCCTCTCGCATATATGGTGGTAAACTGCTAACGAATCGGTGGACTTTTGCTTTTTCCTCCCTTATATATGGCACGTAGCGGAGCAAGGAAGTAAAACGGGTGATGAATTCATCCATAGTCTGCTGCCCCAATCGCAAATCATGGAATTCTCTGGCCTTTTCATCATAGAAACGCTCAGCTAAATACCTCTCTTTAAAGAACATTTGAAAATTGTCCCATGTAATGGTCTGCTCAGTAACCCCTTTTACAATCTTCACCTCCTCCCACCATAAGGTGGCCTTTCCCTGTAATTGAAAGATAGCCAGTCGTGCTTTAAGATTGTGGTCATATTCATAAAGCTGAAAATACTTGTTCATATTGATTAACCATGCTTCAGCTGCTTCTTCTTGTTCTCCGTCAAAATGTGGTGGTTTAATCTTGCGGAATTCCCCTTGTAGTTCCACCCTTTGTCTTTTCGAGGTTTGTTGTTCAAATGCATTATCGGAGTGTTCCTCCTGCTCTTCTGATCCTTCGGGGGGTCTGTGATGGTTCTGCTCTTCAGACATTCTTTGTTGTTCTGCACTAGGAATAACTGGTGGTTGATTTTGTCTGTCGGACAAACTTTTCAAAATTCTTTCTTGTTCCATCGTTAATCGAGCATTATCTTCTCGCAGTCGAGCCATCTCGCTCTTTAGCTCCTGTACTATTTCCAGAATTGCTTGATTTGTGATTCTGGCTTCTTCTCCAAGTACCCACAGTTCTGGATTATTTTCTGGGCCGTGCACGCCCTGCCCCATTACAGGTCGTCGTGGTGTATTATCTGCCCTCCTCATGTCACTGTCCTCAGAACCCTAATCCTGTGCTTCATCATAAAAACAGAAAAAAAACATTCAAGGATAATAATGAGAATGACTATTTGTTTATTTATTTAATACAGTGTCCTTACTTGTCATTGTTGTCTTACCCAGAGGCCACAATGCTGTAACTGGGCTCTGATACCATATGTCACAACCCTCTACCAGGTAATTAATACTCTCATAAAAAAAAAAATTATTTACCTAAACATTACATCCTTTTACATTCCAAGGTGATTAATTTATTCGACGGAGGTAAGCTTGTTATGGTTTAATCCCGATCCACATCTTGGCGGGAACGTAACATGGCTTGATATTTTTGCCATCACCACCCTCGGCATGCAAAACTTAAATATATCCGTATATTATGCTGACAGCAAACTTTATAAATTTGATGGCTTTTAAGCTAATGGTTCGAGCGATGGACAACTGGTCTCCTCGGTTTTATCCCTTGATTCGATCGTTGATTTTTTTGGAGAGGTAGCTGGCTAGAGTAATTGCTACAGCCATACCCGCAGTCTCCTCGGGATTACCACAGTGAATGAATGATGAGGATTTAACCTGGAGGTCGGACGGTGTTGGTTGACTTGCCTCTGTAAAAGATGTACTTAGGGTTTGAGCAATTCATTTTTGAGTGTTTGGTTCGCAGAGCTGCATTCTCCAGGATGTGGGTTCCCCCAGCATCGCCCCCATGCCACTTTAAACCATGGCGTGGGTCCTTTGGCTTGAGTTGATACAGTTCCACTTCCTTCGCTGAGTTCATAGTTACCGATTCCGTCGAAGGCGATGTCGCTGCTGTCTTTCGCTCTAAGCCTTCCATTCGGCTCTCAGGTAAAACCCTTATTCCTCATTGATATTTCTGGTGCGATTTGTTTTTATTGTATTTAGTAAATGTGCAAGATTGATTTATCGTTTGCATCCTGTTTTGAACAGGATGAAGGTATGAAGGGATCCGCGGCGGCAAGGGAACTACAAGGTCTTTACTATAATGAGCGCAACCTACAGGTAAGTTCCGCAATGCCCATTAGGAATTTGTTGACTCCCCTAGCTCCAGAGTCGTTCTTAATATTGATTTCTTCCTGCCAGGAGTATTATCGCTCTCTTTTTATGGCATGAGCAGATGTGGTGTTCTCGGACAGGGAACCTCTGTAGACGATGTCTTAGGTTCTACCCTGGAGGGTTTCATCAATGATGTCGAATGGCATTCCGTTTGCAATCTATTCTTAATGGTTAAAGTTTTATATGTATTTCTTATGGCTATTCATTTCCTCTCGGGACTATTCGAGGAAATCCATTAGCTGTATTATTGAGTCTCATTACTTAATTTGGAATGCGTTCTTTAAATGTATTCACACAGGTCGGCGCACTGTTTAATCATGTAAATATTCAGTACTGTTATTGTTCAAGTTCATGCGTTTGTTTGGTTCAGGGTTATTCAGATTCTGTTATGTTTTACGCTTCTCTGAAGCTTACCTTGCCGGTTTTTACCGAGCTTCCGCCAAGGTTTGACTGAATATTATTCTGGCTGTATTTTCACCGCCTTTTATATATATTTTGATTCCATATGTTGCATACCCTGTTATCTTTTGAATGCGGTTTTGTTCTTGCACGAACTATCGATTTTCTTTATTGCATATATATATATAGAATGGTCGACAATGATGTTTACTCGTCATTTGGCATATTGGTTGCAACTCCTTATGTTATTCTCTCTGTATTCAGCATTTAATGGCATTTCTTTATAATAGAGCATGCACATATAGTCTGAAGGTTGGGTTATTTCTTACATGTCGGTGTAACGGTTTCTATTCTTGGGTTCCACCGTAGGTCGTATCATTTAATTTATACTATGAATCCTTTCCTACACAGAAAGTCTATTCCTGAGGTTTACGTAATGTTCTTTTCATTGTCGGTTATCTTGGCAATGTACAGTTTGTGAACTGATCTGCAGTGTATGCTCTCTTGTTTTATTGTATAAATTCTTTAAACCCCCTCCTTAGGGTTTCTACATGAATTCTCCAGTCGCGAGTTTATATATATTAATGCACAGTCACCTAGCATTCACGGTAATAGATATGAAAGCATTATAGTTTTCTAATAACCCTTCTGATAGTTTTTATAACTTGTAATGCAATTCATTTTCATACTGATGTCCTCTACTCTGGTTGATGTTCTTATTGTTACACAGAATGTCCGTTATTACTTTCTGGGTTTGTCTATGCGACTACAGTTATGAAATGAACAGCTTCTTTCCCTGTTCTTGCATATAATAACTTACTGTTTTTCTCCATTGTTATTTGCTGGGTTTGTCAAAGATTCCAATACTGAATGAAGATTTAATTTATCAGTTCTATGGTTCTAATAGGCAGAACAGTTGAAGCCACTCATTACTAGTTCAAATTCTTCAATGTGTTGTTTCCTAAATTACAGCTTGATAATATCCTTTAAGGATTTATTAAAATTTCTCAGAAAATATTGAAGTCATATTTGTACTTACATGCAATGTCCCGTTCTCAATCTTCTGCACTTCTCCAGAATGGAGAAGATTGTCTAATGCTTGTTATCCTCCCACCCACGAGATCAGTCAACCAGACTGAATCTCTCCCCCAAGCTCACTTGCCGGCCACAGCCTTCAGCAACATAAAACACACTTGTGCCTGTGCTATCTGGTCCTCACCAGATGTAGCACTTCACTTTTCTGCTTCAGCGCCTTATTCCTTTTTTCCGTCTGTTCCTCCACAACCCGGGCCTTTTCCTCTTTCCCTTTTTTCTATGGGAGAAACCAGATGTAGCACTTCACTTTTCTGCTTCAGCGCCTTATTCTTTTTTCCCGTCTGTTCCTCCACAACCCGGGCCTTTTCCTCTTTCCCTTTTTTCTATGGGAGAGGAAACGCAGTTAGGGTTTCCCCTTATTTGCTGGCAACTGTTTCTTTTATTTAAGCAAGAAAAGAAAATAACTTTTCTCATAAAAGTCATTATATGTATTATTCAATCCATACTCAATCTTTGAATTAATAATATTTTCATCATTTTTTTTAAGAAAATAATAATCTCTATTCCGTATTTATCTATAACGGTAAATCAGACAATTTATTCACATAAAATGTTTGGTCATTACAACAAACAAATCACCCTGCCAAATTTCATCCCTACTCATGACACCAAGTCGGACCTGCACCGATTACTAATCCATCAAAATTTTCCCCAACGTACATCATTGATACCTCAGCCCATTTAATGTGTGACAACGATGACACAGGAACAAGGTAACTAATCAATTCTGGCGAGATTTCCCGCAAGGTACAACGTCGAGCCCTCGGCCGTTTGAATCAACGATAACTCGAAGTTAGGTTTTAACTTTCCCTTGGGTAATAATTTAAATAGAACTAGACACATTTCCGGTTGAGAAAAATTGATAGATGCAATGCTCCTCTCATCATTGCTAATGCCAAGTCCTTGTGTAATAAAAATTAATAAGGTTAATTTATAATAATAATATTTTATTTATTTTTATTATTTTATTTTTTTAGGAGGAAGAAAAAGTATATGTATTAAAAATGTTTCATAACAAAAGTATATATATAACTAGTTAAATAATTTTTAAAATATGTTTAGTTTATTTTTATTTTATTTTTCATAAATATGATGATCTATAGTTTATACGA
>APFE031570744.1:7729-32827 GCA_000404065.3 Pinus taeda
TACAACCCCCTACTACTTTTCTTACAAGGACCACTTTTCATAAATTTTCAAACTGGATCCATAAGCATCAAATGATCATCAAGTATAAGACAATCACCAAGTCAACTGTAGTAACTAGATCAACAATAATAGGACCAAACCCAGAACACAACAATGATAAACAAAGATTTTAAGAGAAGTAAGCACCCTGCTCAACTGCTAGCCTGCTTATGTAGGCACCCTGCTCAACTGCTTGCCTGTTTACAGTACTCATCCTGCTCAACTTCTTGCCTACATACAAGTACGCACCCTGCTCAACTACTAGCCTGCATACAAGTACGCATCCTGCTCAACTGCTAGCCTGCGTACCTCGCTCTGAGTCCATTGAACTACCTGCGGTCATCCGCACCTGAAGCCCTTCTGTGCATGCGTACCGGCGCACCTGAAACCCTTCTGTGCCTACGTACCGGCGCACCTGAAACCCTTCTGTGCCTGCGTACCAGCGCACCTGAAACCCTTTTGTGCCTGCGTACCGGCGCACATGAAACCCTTCTGTGCCTGCGTACCGGCGCACCTGAAACGCTACGCTCCTGCGTATGTACGCACTTTTCTCTCACTGTACCTACGTACCTTCGGGCATAGATGATTTCAAGACTTTAGAAAGAACCCAAACAGTCAGATCTACAGATCTGAACATGTGCCGAAGAGATCTTAGTCCATCAGTAGAGTCACCTTATTTAGATCTAGACTAGATCTTGCCCTCATAAGATATTCAACCAAAAACATACTGAAGCCAAATGATCTCCTTTGCTTTATATAGGCAAGCTCTTCCTCAAATCAAGGATCATGGGGCTCAATAATAATAATAAAATAAACAATACCACGGGCCAAAACCATGATAACATAATACCGTCGGCTAAATACCATGAGAAAACCCCATGTGTGGGCGTTTAACTGCCTTGAAGTGTGTGCACTGGGGGTACGCACCTAATGAATGGGTATCCTGCGGGTATGTACGCACTTTATATAAGACATGCCTGCGTGTACACACCTTTTGAATGGTGTGCCTGCGTACTCCTTATTTTCTTCAACATTTGAGAGCTGTTCATCAATGTTTGCTATTGACCTGTTGTACAGTGATCCATCACCTGTATGGGTTGCCATCAAGGACAACACTTTAGCCATAATGCCAACAACCTCCATTCGCATGATAGAATTTGTACTATTGGTCGATTGGGTTCAAGACACCGGGCTCAGATTACATACGCTCGAGCTACGTTGATTGGTTTATGATTACATGACTCATTGATGGATGGCTGCGACCATACCTTTATCATTATCATGGTCTCATTAGCTGGGTGGCTGTGTCCATACCACAGACCTATTTTGTATGTCTTTTGGATGGTTGTGCCCATGCCTAGACTACATGTACTTCAGAGATATCAGTTCAGCTTGCGCACAGGGTCCTTCCAGATGGTGTTCCAGCTTAGTTGTTTTGTAAAGAATTTCAACCCTCCCACTCTCTCAAGCTTCATACTTTAGGGGGCATCTGTTACATAGTAATTTATCACCGCTTTCACTCCAAGTCTTCTCACTATGTCATGTGTCCAAGTCAAACATGCTTATGACAGACAAATGCTTCCCTATGCTGCCAATTGACCCACTTTTGTAAAGTTATCTGACTCATTGCATTTGTTTCCTTAATAAACACGTTGATAAGCACTCATGAATAGATAGACCGCGCTGCCAGCACGGAAGTACATGTGATTCCCGCGATGGCTCGATTTTATGCATTAGCGTAGGTCCACGTGGTCCCTTCAGTGATGATCTGACTATCTGCACTAATCACTTGTGATGTCAGCGCTAAGGATCAGTTATGTGCCCACGATGATCCTAATTGGGCGAATTGTTCCAACAGTCGGCCTTCCAGATGACTCCAGACCTAGTTGTTGGCCTTGTTTATGTCGCCCTTTCTTCCCTGGTGTGGAAGTTCTGTCAATTGTGCTACCTTCCTTGGTGATAAGCTCTCCTTTCCACCTTTCATGGAGACTCCTTCTCCTATTAAACTCTCACCATTGCTAGGCATTGCTAGTTGGACAGTTTGATAGTTGGCTAGTTGAGCAGTGCTATGAGTGCTTTGTGAGTTTGCTAGATAGCTGGTGTGAGTGTGATAAGTGTGGAATTGTTGATAGTTTGTGGAAGGATGTAAGGTACCCTTGATCTTGTGTGAAGCTTATGAGTGAGAGAACTCTTGTATGTTGGGAGATCCATCTTCAAAGAGTGAATGCTTGAAGAACATGCTGGTTGGACTCTTCTCTGAGAAGGCTTGTGACGTCAAGAATTTGGTTGTAAGTTGACTCTTATTTCATTATTAATGCAATCAATGATGTTTTCCTATGTCTCATATGTAATGTACTTGATAGCTCATGACTTCTTGACTTTGTGAGTAGATGGTTTATTGTTGTTGTCGGATTACGTGCTTTGTTGTTTTTCCTTTGCTTTGTTCCAGGTTGATCACTCATTGAGGAGAAGGAAGCAGAAGTTGGAGCAGTGCAACAGAACTCCATAAACCACCGGTTGAGGTAGGCCTCCAAATTTGACTGTTTAAGGAAAGCTATTGTTGATCTGTCCTTGTTTGTGACTAGACCCACTCTAGGGCTAGAGGGGTTGCCTCTGTCCATAGAGGGAATACTTTCCTGCATCACAATTATGACCCCTTAGACTCATATATATATAAAGCAGGTTTTGTCATTTGTATCATCTAATAATTGTTCATTTGTGTAATGTAAAGGAGGTTTCCCCCTCGAAGAGGCTGAATTCTAAGGTGTTTATCTCTATTTTCTATCTTTTTGTGAGCTGGTTTCATAACATTTGGTATTAGAGCTTTGGATTCTAGGGTTTCGCTGCTCCAAACAGGTCATTGTGGAAGTTTCGCTATGACATTTTTTTTGCAACATTTCAGAAGTGAAAAAAAAAACCCATTTGAGATGAAATCTTGTTGAACCTTGCATCCGAATTTCATACCTTGTCCCACTATATTTTCAAAGATATGATTTGAGGACATTAAGGTTTTTAAAAGCTCCAAAATTTCATCTAAAACAGGTCATTGTGGAATGTTCACTATAACACTTTCTCTACAAAGTTTTAGAAGCTAACAAAAAAAACCCATTTGAGAAGAAATTGGTCTAAACCTCAGCTCTAAATTTTAGATCTTGTCTCACTATATTTTCAGAGGTATAATTTGAGGAAGTTAGGGTTGTTGCAGACCCCCGAATTACATTCCAAATAGGTCACCTAGGGAAAATTGTCATAACTCTCTCTGAGAAACAAATTGAAATTTTGTAAGAAGTGACAGAAAGAGGATAGATTGTAGTTTTCTATGTACACTTTTCAGATCTGAAGGTCAAAACAGTGAAACATGTCATGTTGTACAAGTTCACTCTACTGAAACATTATATAATCCAATCATCGTAGGAGATTGAGCATAACTCTTCTTTGGAGAATGAAATTCTAATCAGACTTATGGGGCTAGAAAGAGGACTCAGAGAGCTACTACAAAATGCAATTTTAGAACTTGGAGATATGAAATTACCGAGCTATAGTCGTTTCAATATCAAGTTCCTAAAATCAAGAAAAGGCAATATGAGGAAGTTTGATGGCAAGGATCTAGTAAATTGGATACTATAGATGGAGCAATATTTTGATCTACATGAGATTCAACTGTTACAAAAGGTACATATTGCACATTTATATTTGGAATCAAATCAATTTTTATGTTATAAAGGGATTTGTTCTCGTAAATCACTTGTCACTTGGTCAATTTTCAGGGAAGAAATGATAGCAAATTATGAGGATACAAAGAGTAGTGCCTTCTTTAGCCAATTGATAAATCTCAATAAAAAGGGTTCAATGGTAGAGCACATTGAGGACTTTCCAAAATTGAATATAAGGGTAAATGATATTCCAGAGAAGTAAAGGGTTGATGTCTTCATAGTGACTTTAAAGGATAACATTCAACATGAGGTTCGTCTTTAGGAACTTGATTCATTGGAGAAGGCATTTAGGTTGGCAAGAAAAATTGAAAGAGAAATTATGGAAACAAGGAATCTCACCACTCACAACTATAAAGATGGAAGTATTTTTTCTCCTATCCTTCCACAACCTACAACGTTGACACCACAACAATTGGAAGAAAAAAGAGCAAAAGGGCTTTGTTACAATTGTGATAAAAAATACACTAAAGGTCATAAGTGTGTTGAGAAGAAATTATTTTACATAGATTCTGAAGAGGAGGAAGAAAAGAATCAAGAAACATCAAAAGAAGAGGATATACACCAGGAACCAACCCCAGAGAAAGAAGAAATGAATCTGACCATATCTTGTAATGCACTGGATGAAATTATCAATCCTCAAACTATCAAGATGGAAGGACATATCAAGAAGAAAAATGTTCAAGAAGTGAAAGATCACATCGAGCATCAACAAAATAATCCGACCATATCTTGTAATGCATTCAAAGAAATTACCACTCCTCAAACTCTCAAGATAGAATGACATATCACGAAGAAAAATATTCAAGCAGTGAAAGATCTCATCGAGCATCAACAACAAGTTCTCCGACTTTTAAATGATAACACCACTTTGGTGCATAATCAAATGAAACAACATGCATATCAACATCATAGTGAAAGAAGTTTTGATGTAGGAAATTGGGTATTTTTACAGCTACATATCAAGCAAGCAATTTATGAGAAGGAAATGTTGCCAATATTACATGCACTTAAGAAATGGCGACCTTACTTAATGGGAAGAAACTTCAAGGTAAAAATGGACCATGATAGTCTTAAATACTTTTTAGAACAAATATTATCTTTAGAATAATAGAAAAAATGGGTCACAAATATGTTGGGTTATGACTTTGAAATCATCTACAAAAAAGGGAAGCAAAATGTTGTTGCAGATGCACTCTCAAGAAAGGATGAGGATGTGGAAGCATTGTTTTGTGCTATTTATATTATCCAACTAGATTGGATACACAAAGCAAGGGATGAATGGAAAAAGGATGAAGAAGTGTGGCCACTCATTCAAAAGTTGCGGAATATCCCAATTCAAATAATATTGCTAGAACTTTACGAGGAAGGAAAAATCATATTGGAACCTGGAGCATTCACAGAAACAAGACCTAACAGCTAAGAAAATGATCAATTTCATAGTATCTCATCAAGTGGAAGAACTTACTCACTGAAGATTCCACATGGGAGGACAAGAATTTTGTACAGAAGCGTCAAGAACTACTCAAGCGTTGAGGACAACACTTTTTGAAGGACAGGGGCATGTTAGGTCCCTCTACTACTAGTGTAACCCTTTCTTATTATTAGTACAACCACCTTATTATATTATTGTGCTCATGTAGTCCCCATTTTGTTATTATTATGCCCCATTGAAGCCCACTATTGTTATTATCATGCCCTTACATTATTATTGTTATGTCGGCTCTGATTATACTATGACCCCCTAGACTACTATATATAGAAAGGAGGTCTTGTCATTTGTATCATGTAATAATTGTTCATTTGTGTAATGTGAAGGAGGTTTCCCCCTCGAAGAGGCTGAATTCTAAGGTGTTTATCTCTATTTTCTATCTTTTTGTGAGCTTGTTTCATAACAAAATTTCTCGTGGCATGCCTTGGTAGAACATGCGGAAGCTTATCTATACCAAACATCTTGACGAAGGTGCCACTGGGTGAGGCATACCAATATGAAATGTTAAGTATTGCCTCCATCAATTCTTGGGACATGCAAGGTGGTTCCTACTCAAATATCAACTTGTACACTGGGATAATGAAATGGTCAGTTAGCCTCATCATAAATCCTTGGTAGCTGCATTAGGAAAGCAACTTGAAATAAATGTTGGAAACATTCTATTTGGGTGTCCATGTCTAACCCATGCCAGGAAATTGATGCTGGGCACAGATTGCATTAAGTAAATATGTGGGCATGTAGAATCTCACTTGAACAACCTTGGGTAGATTCCGAGTGTTAGTCACATGGACTTGCAACTGAAGAGCCAACATATTCGACTAGTTGAATGGCCTTCCATCATTCACCATCTGGTCCAACACAACCACCCAATTCTCTAGAAAGGTCTCCATGCTCTCTTGACTGTATAATCGGCATGCAAAGATGATCAAGAATTGGTAGGCCTTTCTGAGTGACTTTGTCTTGTAAAGATGAGTGGTTGTTGCTCTAAATTTTGATGCCTCTTTCACCCAATGCTTTATAATATCTCTGGTGTTTACAAAGCTATGGGTGGCATAGAAAAGTGTATCCATGTGGTTCACCGGCTGAGGTAAGTGATAAATTTGATGACATCTCTCCATTGAAAAGGTAGCAAGTTGTGTCCCACTGGGACTGCTCAATGCCATAGTCTCTAGATCGGTGTGTGAGACAATCCAGTGGATGATGTCTGTACATGTCAAGGCGGGGTACATGCATGCAACATTATGTAATTCTGACTGGTGGATATTGACATAAACCTATCGATCCTCTAGATCTTCCTCAAAGTCCCCTACGAAGATATCCTTGATTTCCAACCATGTTAACTTCATGCCCTTCTTTTTGAAAAATTGAGTGTCTGTATAAACTAGAAAATTCATAGACACCTTCTCAACTACTTCCCTTGAGCTCCTCTTGATAATATCCTTTGATGTAGCTCTCCTAGAAGCCATATTACTTGTAACTATTGGAGAGTTTCTCAACAACTACTATACCTGGAGACATAGAGGACACTCATGGCATGAAAATGTTAGCTTGAAACCAAAAGCACTTAAATTATAGACCAGACTATTGGGTAGGATCCCCCTAAGTAAGATATTTGTCAAATTTTTGTAAAGAGCTCACATTTTGAGGAGCGGAGTGCATTTCATGCAATGTTTTAGGAGTCATAGGGGATTTAGGGTGGGTTAAAGCCCCTTATTTTGTAAAAGGATGGGATTTTTTTTATGAATTTGAGCTCCGCCTATGGTTTGCAGACCATGGTATTGTAAGAGAAAAAGATATATAAAGGGTTGTCTTAGTAAGTGAAAGATCATCAATTGATCATGTTTTTGGGTTTGTAATCATCATATCTTTCCATGTTAGAGAGAAGGTGAAGGCTCCTACTAGTGTGTACATGGAGACCTTGGTAATTCTGCAGTTGTGTGCATAAGCCCTTGCAGATGTGTGCACAGGGTAAGAAGGATTGTAATTGTGAAGATTTGAAGATAATAAAGAAGATTTTTGAAGGCAGATCTGTGTACTTACATTTTGTACTTTAATTTATGCAATTACCGTTTTACTTTTATGACGCGCAACAAAAGACAAGATCATAATTGATATATGAATGTTGTTACAATTCATTATAGTTAAGATGTATTGATTTATGCACAATAGATAGAGCTTTAGATATGCGAGTAGTCTTTTCATATGAATAGATCTGATTCAATATAATATTAAGTAAGATCATGTATCACAATAATAGATCTATAAGTAAGTCAGACTAAGTGAAGATCCACACTCCATATCCTTTTAGATACGGAAACCTAGTTCCAACACCCCCCAATATCACCTCGGGTGAGACTACGGTCTACGTGAGTAGATCATTGTTGAAAGGGCTGGTGATAAAGGGTTTTATTGGTTAGCACAACTAACTCTGAACCTGGGCCTAACCCCCTCAAGCCAACACAAACAACAAAATGGGAAACTACTAGGAATAATTGCGCAATCCTGACTCTTGGAGGTGACTGACTATTAGTTGGTTCTGCACATTGCATAGTCCCAACTGCTAGTGGGGAGGTCTTGTTGACTAGAATTGCATAATGTGCAATTCAATCAAGATTAGGCCAGGTGAGACTATGCATTTTGTAATCCCAGTGGCCAAGGCTCAAAACTAGCTTTTGGAATTGCACAGTGTGTAGTTGGAGCCAGGCCTTGGAAGCCTCTGTGCAATCCCTAGAGCCAAGGAAGAGCCTTGAAATCTAGAAATGCGTAGTGCATGCTAGGGAGGAGAAAGTATCAGTTAAGGAAGCTGAGATTTTTCCAATGGGATCATGAAAATGAGCAGATCTAAAGGAGATAATGATGGTGGGTATAGATATAAGTGAGTGATCATGCATGCAAATAAAAGGAGTGTAGGAATCAATGAAACTGAAGAACAATGAAGCATGTTGTGAGTGTCGCCGCAACGATGACCGTTAGTGCAAAACTAGGTAATTCTTGCGACACTTGGGAAGGGCAATGAAAAAATTAAAACAACACTTCTACAAGCTAAAACAAATCAAAATGCCAGTGGTTGTTCAATAAAGTGGGTAAAACAACACTCTCACAAGCTAAACAAACATAAGTGATAGAACAACAACAAAAGACTAAAAAATCAAGGCTTACAAGGAAAAGCTATGACGAATCTAGCAAAGGCTCTTAGGTCTCCTTGGGAATGCGAGAGATCCAAGACCAAATGTGAAAATGATATTTCGAAAGGTCCATTAAATAGATATGGCTGATTTAGGGTTTATGATGTGAAGACCAAGAATCTAGGAAAAAGTGACACTTGGCCACAATTTCCAAAAATAACTCAAGTGCCGCTTCCATACTACTAAAAATAGATCCCAATTTTTTAGGGATGTTTTTTCAGGAAAAAATACCATGTATTTCCTAGAGAGATTGTGCAGTTTCAATGAGAACTGGGTAACTCACTGGATCATGCATCGGGCATCTACTGAGGGAAAAACTATTGCGTAATTTCTGGGCTAAGTGGCCCTGGTTTCCTCTCATGCTTTACGCAGTTTCCCAGTTGAAGATTAGGTGTGACCAGGCTTTGCATAATTTTTGAGCTGAAGTGTCACTACTGGATTGGATTGCATAATTCCCGAGAGAAAGGCTAGTTTCCCTCAAGGATTGCACAATTCACTAAGGCAAGCTTGGAACCGGGTTGAAATCAAGTCAAGAGATCGACTTGAGGGTTAGAAAATAAACCAAGTATGAAAAAAAAAGCCAAAACAAAAAAGATAAGGCTCAATTGAAGCACAAGTACTTGGGTTAGTGTGAGATGAGCTACTGTGATTTAGGAGGGAGGCTCCAAAATGAGGCACAAGAAAAATTTTGGAGGGTGGTTGTAGCCAGTACAACGAACTACAAACCCTCACACAAAGATCCAAGAGCCCATAAAGTTCAAATTTCCAAATATCCAACCCTCCATGAATGTGCTCCTCCTTTTGTTTTATTGAGGTGGTGTCAAAATATCATGGGTCAATACCATGGGTCACCTTTTTCTGCATTTACTAAAGTGAATTTATGAAATTATTTTTCCATAGTCACTTTTGATTTATTTTTCTCTGGTATTTCTTAATTAATCCTAATTTGTAGCCCATGGGAATTGAAAAGGCTATTGAGCTATTCTTCATTCCGCACATCTAAAAAAAGGGACATTACAACCCTCACTCCTTGAAATTTCTTGTCCTCAAGCAATTCATATTCCAATACCAAGATCCCAAACAAGTACGTGGAATGCTTTAGCAGACAACCACTCTATCTCCTTAATGCTACTAAATTCAACATCACTCCCATCCATTTCCATGCCTTAAAGGAATTCATGTAACTCATCTTTAATGATAATTCTTCATGAGATTGAAGAGCATAGCTCCCCATGATCCCGCTTCATAACATATCACTTGACATCATGTGGAATAAGTTGCTTCATAATCATGAACACAAATTCTAAAGAAATCATGTGCTTCCACATGATGCTACATGCTCCATTCATCCCCATCTAGAGATGGATTCTATAGTGGCCTTTGACCACTATAGTGTTAACGTGGCCCAAAAATTCCTCCTTTTTTCTACTGATGATGCAATCCCATTGACTTCTCTACTCTTGCATAAATGAACTGAAGTTGTGTTAAGCAGATGAAATCATATGGAAAGGCCTCATCCACCCAAAAATCTGCTGATAATATAGATGAATAAAATATATCTACATGTTTTTCCTACCACCCAAAATTCTCTCCATGGACTAGATTTTTTTGGAAGCTCGACTCTTGTTAGCTCAATCCTCATTATCCTTCTTTTCTCACCCAACACCTTTTGCTAAATAAGTCCTCTAAACTACAAGTAACTAGATTATTCTATTTCACAAAGATTATTTGAGCATTTATCCTCTACTAATGGTTTCTCAATAAGGTTTAAACCAAGTTTAGTCATTGTTCTCAAGCTAGGTTGTGAGTTTCTACCATGGTTGGCAAAAGATGAATGCTTTTATGATGATTGTCATATGATATCACCATATTTATTTCTTCCCACATATGTGTTCATCTCTACTTAGGCACTTTATTTTCTTGGATGTAGTGATTTATGGGGCACCCTTATTCATATCTCTTGTAACACTCCCTCCCACACCCTTGGAATTCCTAGGCTTGTGCCAAGCCATTTCTCCTCGATGATTGGATACTTCCATGAGTGAACACATATGCCCCTCACACTTTACTTTGGAGCACTTGGCTCCATCCCATATCCTTTACACGGGTTATGGAATTTGGCCCTATCCCACATATGGGGCTACATGCATCTACACCTTGCCCTCACCCTAAATTTCCAAGATTCCTAGATATATCCACTAAGACTGTAATTTATCCAGCTCTGTTCGAACAACTCCTTGTGGAGCACATTCTGGATATAATATGAAATCTAATTTGCAATATATCTGACTTCAACCACTAGGTACCCAAATGGGCCCCACCCCTGATCAATCCATTTTTCCCTTACTTACTTGGAAGTCAACCAGGTTAATTTGAATCTGGTGCACTCACACAAGTGAACAAGTGAAAATGGCTAGAATGTCTAGACTTCTAGATACATTTGCAATTCCTATAATGCATTTAGCCCAGATTCAGTTACTAGAAAATAATTTATTATGCCCTAGATACAACTCATATCAAGACTTATCCGAACTTGGATACAAACCTGAATTCTTTATCTTTCAAAATTTGAATTTATTAGGGATTTCCAACGACCTTTCCCAAGGTTCCTTGAATCCCATTGTTGCTCAAAACACTGATCTCTAAAAAAATGAAAACCTCATTTCCACACTAACATTCAAACATCATCCATGGACATAAGAAAACCCAATAAAATATAAGCATGTCCTTTATGAGGCATTAAAACAAGCCAATCCATGGCTAAAAAATCTTTGTAATTCAAGCATAGTAGCATCATATTAAACCACATAGTGGATTCCACCCAATAATATCAGATCCATTTATTAGACATTCATGGAAATATCATTATTCCTTTACTAGGAAGGACCATCAATAGTCACAAACAATCAAGGATCGATGAAATCCTTATCATGTCAAAAATTGGAAATCACACACAACAACTTAACTATCCATAGTGCCAAGAATCCTTACAAAACCATGTAAGTTTGTACTTTAGAAAAGTATCAGCAACCATAGGGATTTAACAATTTATCAAACCATGAGAACAATCACATATACATCTCATTAAAGACACCTATGAATAACACATTCATCCATGAGAAGTATTGATACATTCATTGTTAAACCCCATAACAACATTATTCATCGTTTACTGTGTAGCATATATACAAGTAATAGACTTATTTGATAATATTAATGGCTAGAAACTGAGGGAGGGAAACCAAGTTTCTACCTAACCATAGATCAGTTGCACTACAATATTTCTTCCAGCTGACCATCCCTGAACCAGATTTAGTGTCTGAGGAGTTATGTTCTCAAGGTTTCTTCACATGAATGCCAATCAATCAATTCACATAGGAATCCAAAGCTCAACCCATCTCCACCTAAATAATATGGGAGCATATCCCACATTGTCTCCACATACAAAAAAAGGGATCCAAAGCACACTAGATTTCCACCTGCTAACCCTACAGGTATCCAAAACAAACAAATTTCACCCACTTTGCAATAAAGGGATCCAAAACACACAATTATTTCACCCACTTTGCAATAAAGGGATCCAAAACACACAATGATTTCACCCACTTTGTAATAAAGGGATCCAAAACACACAATGATTTCACCCACTAAACTAGTAGATATCCAAATTAAACTGTGTCTCTACCTCCTCTTCTTTGGTATTTTCTTCACCCCACGATCCAAACTCAGAAATTTACCACTCTGATAGAGCACATGTTGGACATTAGATAAACTATCACTCCTTGTGAGTTTCACGACATGGACTAATCACCTCTTATGGATCCTCATCTCTAGCGCTGTGATCATTGACTAACACCTGTAGGTTTTGGTTGAATGGAAATTGTGATTCCCAAAAAGTGGTATTATAACATAAGTCACAAGTTCAATATTCACCCAACTTGCATTCGGGGGATTTTTGGACATTGGATAAACCAATGCTCCCTCTGTGTTTAACAACATGGACTAATAACCTCTCGTGGATCCTTATCTCTGGCGATGTGATTGTTGAATAAGATCTACAATTTTTGGTTTAATGGTAATCATGATTCCCAACAACAAAATTTCTCCACCCACTAAACTAGCATGTATCTAGACCACACTATGTCTCCACCTACTATTCTCTTGTCTTTCCTTCAAGCCACACACCCTTGCATGCTTCTGCTTCTATGCCTACGCTGCACCTTGTTCATCCTTCCAAGCAAGTTCTCTCAAAATCACCACATGCCTATCTTGACATGATAAACATACTCAAAAATCTCCTCATGCCTGTATGCTCTTGTCTATCTGGCTCTTTTCTATTTGAGAGTTTGTCTCCTTTCGTCTGTATGTTTCTTTGCATATCTTGCATAACCATTAAAATTCCAATATGTATAAATGAATGTCCTCCTTTCCATTTTCTTGTCACCATTTTCCTTCCATTGATCTTGGTATTCCCTCTTGCATGTTGACCACCAAACACGCCCCTCGAGGGAAGATGTGGTATGGGGCTTGTCCTCCATTTAGGAAGCATATACTCAGCCTCGCTTCCTCTCAGTCCAGTCATTATGTTTATATTTCCACAATAAAGACTTGAACTACAATTCATAGTGATAATTACAAGAGGGATGGAAAATGAATTGTCACAAACCCCACCCCTTAGAGGAACATCATCCTCAGTGTTTTATACCCTAACATAGGATTCAACAATGTTGTATTCCCAAACACACAATTCAAAAATGTACTATACCCGAAAAAAATTCAATAATGCTCTACACCTAAGCACAAAGTTCAATAGTGAGATGTATATATACACAATTCTTTTACATTCATTTACATAATGAACAAAAATGGGTAAGGTATCCTCATTCAATTAACCATTTTCCAAGTGGCCTCAGTTGATTCATAGTGCTTCCTTGCACTTTTTCCTACTCGATCACTTTATTCCTAAGCACGATCTGCCTCTAATGTCCAAGCATGGAATTCAATTTGCTAAATGGTCCTTCAGGGAAATATGCTAAATATGCTCATGATTCCTTAAAAAACAATTTACTTTCTAGGTTATGACATCCCCTTCTTTGCTTCCTCAGCCCCTTGAGTGATCCATGTTCCTCTTCCATGTAGTCACTCACCTTCTAAGTTCAACCATCCTCTTCTCTACTTCCTTAGTCCCTCATGTTAATAAGTATTGTTCTTGAAGGTGTATGAAAAGAAATCAATTTAGGATGTCAATGACAAACAACCCAAACAATAAAAATGGCTCTTAAACAATGTGGATCTACAATAGATGATAGAAACGAAACTTGCCAAAACTCTAATCTATGCAACATAACTAGTTAAACAGAAAAATAGAATAAGAAAATAAGCGCAAGTAACTCCAATAATCCAATGGAAACCATATATATAAAGAATATACTTTATTAGATGACACCTGTGAAGGGAACACATAATGTTACCAGTCCCCTCTATGGGATGGGTTCTTGGCTATCCTCAACGTCTTCAGCTTTTGTAGAGTCTCTCTCCTCTACAATGTGTAAAACCCAACAAACAAAATGTTTGAGCTCAATGAGAACTCGAATGGAAAAGAAAAATGGTGTGCAACAATGATAATAATTAGAGTTACAACAATGAGTGCAACAATGCCGATTATCAAGAGTGAAGAATGAATGTAAAACCCTTCTATTTATAACAAAATATTAGGTTATTATTGAATAATGAGAAATAATAAAATATTACTAACCAAATTCTAGAATTAACCATTTGGAATATTTTATTATATTTGGTTGGAGGGAAAAAATATTTAACTTTATTAGAATAATAAATAAATAAATGATTTTATTTATCATCTCAAGAAATATGGTTAAGGAATAATAAACAAATAATTATTTATTTAAGTATTCCTAGGGGATTTATTCAAATTTGACAAGGAATAATAACTAATTAGTGATTAAGTAATTATTCCTAGAGAAAAATAAGATAATTAATGATTTATCTATTTATTTCTCATAACTGGGTCAAATATGACAAGGAATATTAGTTATACAATGGTTTAATTAATTATTCTTAGAAGATAATTAAATAAATAATGATTTATTTAATTATTCTTCATGGGTTTAATATAAATGACCTAACAAATGTGGTTTATTAAGTAATTTCTCACAGTGAAAGCCATTTTACTATGGTAAAATTGGCCCTACATGGTGTACTTCGATCCATCTAGTAAACTATGGCTAGATGATCAGTTTTTGGTGATAACACCTTAGGTGATTTATCTCTTAGTAGGTCTTCCTTGCAAAGGGAGAATAGTCTCAACCAAGGCATACCCCTGCCTTTATTTAATAACACTACACATGTTTCATGGCATACCTCATGGAAATCAACACATATCACAGGGTTCCAGTTGTTGGGCCCCCCAAATTCACACCATCCCGTGTTGTGATGCATAGCTTGGGAACATCTAAATGGGATTTATTCACTACTTGATCAACGAAATTTTTAATTAAAATTTGGCCTTCAATTGTGATCATCCTACTTCTTGAAATATTGTTTGTGCTTGACGCTCTCATGGAGTTGGTGTATTTTCTTTCTTTGCCAAACAATTATTGGTGTAAGATGATATTGCAATAAATAGGCAAACCATACATTAATTATTTTCTGAAAATTATATATGACTCTGAAATTTAGACTTAAAACATTAATTATGGCAAATCCACATTACACATTCAAGCCACATGCATGTAATTTTACCCTTTATGTGTTATAAGAAAATAAATAACATGCCGAATGATGTCACAACCATAACACGAAATCCTCATGTGAATTATGTTCTATCCTTCCTTAAATGATCATTTGTAATCAAACAAGTAACAAAATAAAAATTGTAAATAGCCCAAGAAAATTGTTTGCATTTGACCATCCTTGAGTGTTCTTCATGAGCATGTGTTATACACAATTATCCTTTACGTATGTGTTAAATCTATTTTACAATAGCTATTAAATTGAAATTGGTTTGGGATCAAGTTTGGGGGAAAATACCATTACATTAAGTATTTTACTGGGCTACATTTCCACTCATTTTGAGTAGGATATTTCATAATGTTATCACTCATAATTTTCTCTAGAAGTTATTAGAAGAAAGAAAATGACCGAGGTAACCACAAACCAACTTTTAAGCATAGGCTCTAGCCAACCTATGACTTAGAGAGGGCTCTCTCTATATGATTATCTTTGTTTGTTGGGATTTTAGGCTAGTTCTGAATGTTCAGGGGTTTTTTTATTTGTATTGAAGAATGGATGGTGGAATCCTTAAAATAGATGGATATAATGATGTCTTTAGACCATTGGGATATGGAGTCAACAGAAGGGCAGCAAGAATGGAATTAACTCACTAAAGGGAATGTTCAAAGGGAAAGATGGCAGAGTAGAGTGAAAGTCTTTGGGCCAAAGGGGTGAAATGGTTTGAATCAAGGTGAGAGAGCAATAAAAAATTCTCAATCCAGGACTTAAACGAGAAACAGAGGGAAATCAGAAACAAAGGGCAATGAAGAATCCTTTGCTATAGATTATAAAGAGACAACCTAAACTAAGGAGCAACTAAGAATTCCTTAACTTAGATATCAGTAGAAAACATTCAAATGCATAACAGTTAAAACATAGTGTAATTGAACAAATTCTGAGATATCATTCCATGTTATAGCATTCAGATACAAAAATACATTAAAGATTAAGGAAAAACTTTAAAGAATATAACAATAACATGAGAAAATACTTGTTTTCACTTCGCTTTACACATGAATCTTGTGAAATATCTTGTCTTTATTCATCAATCCATCTTGCTGGCCCAGTCAATGATACAATGGCTTTACAATCTTTTGATCAAGAAGTCTATAGAAATGTCTAAGAATCCACACTACATACTTTGAATCGTGAAGTATTTATACAAAAATTATTACAAAATATCTCAAACTAACTTGAGATTTAATATAGGAAATACAAATATATTCTTGCAAGAAGATAGAGACAATGATTGAATTGCTCTCATGCTGTCCCTTTTATTGTGGTGCTGTTGGCCTTTATAGTTTGATTTGTAGCCCTTTATGCTCTTTGTTGTTTGAACTTTCATGCTAGAGGCTTTAGTTACTTTTGGCTTTCATATGATACTCTTTGGCAATGATACTCTTTAACCATGTTGACTTGCCTCTACCTTTTACCCTACTGAATAACCTTTTTACTACATTTTACTATAGTAAATCAATCAATTTTTCCCATAATTTAGCATCAGGTAACTTGATTTTCAACATCCTTCTATATATGTCATCTGCCTCGGTGTACTTAGGAAAAGTAGGCCTGGTGATGAATAGGTTTTTAACCTCATGCTAGAGGAAAAACAAGTTTTCAAATGTTTGGTAAAGAACTTTACCTTTTCGCAATGCCTTTATCGATGATGTACTGGCTTGTTCTTTAGCTAGCTCTCTGATTTTGTTGTCGTAATCCTGTTATGTCATGATATTTTCATTTATAACCAAGGGACAGTGTAACCCTTTCTCTCTCAAAATTTGAAACTTGGCCATAAATCTATCGACTTCTACTTGCATATTTTAACACTTGTCCTCCAAGTTTAACATTAAGTTTCTCTTAGAAAGGACCTTTCTTACCTCCAAAATTGTTTATGTTCTATCCTCTATATCCAATTCTTGAAGTTCATACTTGTTTTTACTATTGAGGAAGTGGATAAGTCTGGTTGCATCTTTAGGCATGTCTCCTAGTTCTTCCTTGACTTTTTGGATAGCTTCTATAGCTATCTTTATCAGGTCTATTTGTTCAAAAATCACTTGAATGGATGGCCAAATATCATTGAGAGAGTTAATGATATTGGCCCATAATAGTTCCTTGGCTTTCCCAAGTGGTTCCTTTAGTGTTATATCTTTCTCCATGCCCTTTAAACTTTCATTCATTCTGGCAGCTTTCTGCACTTCTTCCTTGTACATGATCTTGGCAAGCTTGCAATTTGTTTCCAAGCTTGTCACCTTTTCTTTTAGTTTGTTCATTTCTATCGCCTGGATAGACATTTCCTCCATGGCTCTGACCAACTTTGTTGCTTTTTCTCCTAATGCACCTACTGCTGATGTAGACTCTGTTGAAACTGGTTGTGTTGTAGGCATGGGAGCTATCAGAGTCAATGAGGCTACCAGTGTTAAATGGATTGCTGTTGAGACCGTTGGGATGACATTTGCAGATGGACTGCTAATATCACTTTGTTTTAATTGGATTAAAGTGTCCAATTCTTTCTCTGTCTCCTTTAAATGATCATTAAGTTTTAGGACCAAGTCCATTAACTCTTCATGTCTGGTTTGGCTCTCTAAGACCTCCTGTGTTTGGGGATGTTGCAGCTGAGGTATCTTAAATTTTTTTTTCAATGAAACAATGTCATCATTCTTTCTCTTAATCAATTGCTTTGTGGCTTTAATATCTTTAGGATCATGTCCCAATTCAATTACTAAGTCTTCCAAAGACTTGATCCTAGTAGCCTTGGAATGTGAGGAGGCCTTCTCTAATTGATATTGAGTTGAGATATTGCTCAATGAATTCTGTAATTGATGAGTAGCTACAACTTTACCTGTGAGGGTGGAGTATATCATCTCTCCAGCCTGTTTGTGCAATTAGATTTGGTCTATGGGATAAATATTCCTTACCATCACTTCAAAATCAATTCTCTTGTAATCTGCTGATGCCCTTGGCTATTGTGGAGATGGTTTTATGAAGGACATCTATAATTTCCCCTCCTTGATTTCAAAAGCTAACATCAACCTTGTCTGATTGGTAGGTGAGTTTGAGATACTGAGCATAATTTTGGGCCTTTAGTTTCTCATTTATCATCTTGGTCTTTTTATATCTATAATTTATATCCTTATCCTTATCAACAAGCTTACTGAATGAGGATACTTCTACACTTAGTTGCCTTTCCATGATTTGGGTCTGTGATGTGGAGGGTCCCTATGTTTCTTCTTAAAGAGCTGTGCCTTTACTTCTGTCCAGCTCAGTACCAATTATTTCTACTGACCCTTCTATGTCTTCCTGCTATGAAATATGATTTAGCCTAGGTATTTTTCTCTGATTGGTCTCATACTTTACATTTGATGTGCCCATTCCTGAACTTGAGGGTTCCTCCCTGGGCCTTTTGGGGTTCTTTTCCTCATTCTAAAGAGTCTACATGATAGAAAGGGTGCTCATGGCTGGCTCTTGTTGTTTAGGTACCTGAAGAAATGAGCTCTCATCAAACTGTCTTTCTAAGTCACATAAGGCATTCTCTACATCTACCTTTATACTGGCTCTATCTACAAGAGCGTTTTCCACCCACTCAGATTAATTTGCATATCTTTCTGTCTTTGGTATGGGGTGGTGAATATAAGGTCCCAACATGGAATTCTTTCTCAATCTGGTCATGAATTATTGAGGGTCATACATCCACATGAAACTCTTTTGGAACTTCATTTGTTGTAAAATTTGGTCTGCTTCCTCCCCTGCTTCTCTAGAATTGTAGATGAAGGGGCCTAACTAGTTTTTTACTTTGAATTGTGATCCTTTCTTGGTCGAGACAAAATTTATCTCATCAGAGTTCATTATTTGTCTATAGTACTCTAGAGAAAATAGCCTCATGGGGAGGTATTCGGGTAGTTTATATGGTGCAAGCTGACAACCATAAATTCTTATCTCTGTGTGGTTTTGGTAAAGGTACCAATCTCCCACTTTGCTTTGTTTAGACAACTAAAGGACCCTTTTGATCTCTGAACTTATCCTAGGTGGAGGTCTTCCTTTCAGCATAGTCATGATTGGATGAACAAAAGAATCTATGAAATCTGAATAGGTATATGGTGACTCAAACTTATGGAATAGTGGGGTCCAAAAAATGATAGACCTGGGTTGGCCTTTGGTATCCAGCTTTTGAAGGGAAAAAAGGAAATCTGTCTGGTTGATAATATAAAAAAATATGGTATAGAACAGATGAGTATTTAAATACTCTCTTGTTATGCATCCTGGTGAGCTATTCATGCATTTTCTCAGCTATGAACTTAGCATAATTATACAAAACAGTAGCAGGCTGTCCTGGGGTATAAATTGACATGAAGGCTAGGACAAGTTCATCAACAAATTCATTAGTGGAGTAGCCTAGGACACATGATATCATGGTGATGATTTGTTTGCCCCTTTCAGAGAACATGGCAGGAACATATGGGGGTGAATTTTAGGAACAATGAAATATTGGAACAATCGGCTAACCTAGAGGGACTTAACTTGGAATATTGGTCTAACAAATCTCTAATTGAGAGTGGAGTCAGGTTTGGCCTTGGTTGGAGTTGCAGCATTTCATTTATGGAATCAGCTGCAATGGTGAATATAATATTTTGGTCATGGGACATAAGAGCTCTCATGCTGGGAGTGTAATAGGCATGGCACTGGTGGACAATTTCAGGGAAAACATGTACCTATGGGAACTAGTATTTGGGAAAATTTGACTCCCAAAGGAAAATATCATCAGCATGGTTGAGGTATCTGTCCCTACTTAAACAATGGATTTTAAGCAGGAGGTTATGGGTAGAGGTATCCTTAATTTTGAAATCCCTGTTAACCAAGGGAAGGTGGTCGAGGTCCAAATTGGGAGTTGTGATAGGCCTAACATCCAAGGCAACAAGGGTAGCCATAATTTAGTTCTCATGGATTTAAATTTGGCTTTACAGGTTTATTTAGAAGTTTTTCATGGCAACAGGGATTTTTTAGAGGGTTCGGCTGTGTGTTTTTTAATTTTAAAGTATTATTAAATTAATTTTACTTAATTGAAACATTGTACAAGGCTAAGCATTTTCGAATTTGAAAGGGTGAGTGGTAATTTGTGGTGAAATACCTGGAATTGGGTGAATAATCTGCAAATTTTGGAGTTCATGACAACTACAAAGGTTTGAATGAATCTAGTATGGACTAAGAGGTCAATTGGGGTCTCTGCAACTTTCTTTAGGGGTGAATTTAGAGTTTAAATGATGAATTTAGCTTATGCTAGAATCACAATGATTTGCAAAGGTTTATAGAGAAAACGAGCGGAAAAAGGTAAAAAAGGGCGTCTTGTTCTTTTTATGGAGCGATGATTATTTTTGGGCGGGTGATTTTGAATGAATAGTAGGTGGTTTGGCGGATTGAGTGGGGAGGCGGTTTCCTAGGCCATCACACTTCTTATGGAGGCTAGGTGGTATTTTGGAGGGGTCACCTAATCTACTCTAGAGTGTGACATATAGCCTTCGGCAGGTCGAGGAAAACCACTTTATCGGGTGGGTAGCGTTCATCCATCGGGCGCGGCCGATACGGCTATGGACCGTTGGATGAGTGGGTAGTTGATCGAATGGTAGTCAGGTGGAAAACTTGCGTGGAGGAAATGAATGGGAGTTTAGGGGGGCCCAGGGCCCTTAATCACGATAGTTTGTGATTAACGTGGGGTTAATCACGAGGTTAGGGAATTGGGTGGAACTTAATGACGAGATTAACTTAGGTTTATCGAGATTTGGTAAATTAAGTGGGTTTTGTCGGGATATGGAGTAAATGTATTAGTTTCTATTAAAACTAAGGGTTGGGGGTATTTACATAGGGATTTAGTTAATATACGGGAAAAGGGTTTCATCAGGGAGTTATATAATAAAGTTAATAATTAATATGAAATGTGGCGGAGTGGGTTTTTCCTTGAGTAAAAAGGTAAAATGTAATTTTTGTGCATATACACTCAATACTTTAGGATAAAAGGTTTTTTGTGGGTTTTTTGGGTGAAAAGGGATTTACATGGGGGGTTTTCACTTTTCCTAGGCAAAAGAGTTTTAACATTAAGAAAAGGGGTTTATTAGGGAAATGAGGGCAAAATGAATTTAATGAAGGGGATTCTAGCACTTGTGTCCATAAGTCATTAAGTCGAGGGTCTAGTCCCACCAAAAGTCAGAGAAATGCTCTGAGCCTGTTTGACTTGTAGGATTCAAAGTAGTAAAACATACTTGTGGATAGGAAGTTAGTAAGTAAAGGGGAAATATGAACGAGGGGGAGTTAATCACATGAAATTGCAAACCTTTACTTTTGCCTTCATAATTGATCATACATGTTGAAATATGTATCTAAGCATGATGCATGTGTTTTGATCCAATTAACTTTGTAGTTTAGCAACCTTTCTTCTACTTACCCATCTCTTACCCTAACATGTTTTGTTCATTTCTTTGGGTGCATTTAGGCTAGAAAACCCTTATTGTATCTTTTCTTTAATAAAAAACTATTTAATTCTAACCTTATATCATCCAAGGGTTCAGATTAAGCTTATGAGCTCCTTTTATTTTCACTACCTATCTAATGATCTACCAAGATTAAGCTATTTGGTCATATTTTATTCTCTAACTATAAACATAAAATTCAAAGAATGAAATAACCAAGGTTAAACAGTTTGATTACCATGAATTGTGGCATGAATAACAAGTTTCACACAATAATTATTACACATAAAGTAAATAGTAGTGGCATTTAGACTTGCTCACTTTCATGGTATTTTTTGTTTTTGTTTTTTGGGGTTCATATATTTTCATTTTTTTTACCTTTTCTCATTCTTTTTGTCCTCTGATTTTTCTTTTAGGACATACCCACTTCACATTTTTTAATTTTATTTAATATGGAAAACATTTGCAGAAAGCAAAGGTATGTACAATATTACAAGGCTTAACCTTAGTCATTCAAAATTATGACTCCTATTGGTATAGGAACCTAACACATAACACTTGGGCTTGACATGAAATTTAAAAAAAATAAAAGATGGATGAAAATGGAGAATTAGGATTTACCTAAATTAAGGGACCAATTAAGAATTTGTTTAATCCAAAGAAACCCTAGTGGATGATTGAGAAATTAAGAATTCAACCATTATAAAACATATAATTATGAAATTTACTTGTTCCTTTAAAACCCTTGCACGAAATATCAATAAAGGCAAGGTACTCTTCAAGCTAGGTTGATAGATATTGCGAAATTGAAACAAACCATTATACGGATGCTAAAATTAATTTTAGCCAAGATCTTAAAACAATTCTACACAATTCTACACAATAGATGAGGTTCACAACTGAAAATGGCATGAAAATTGAATAAAATTTCTTTCTATTAGTGATAAATGTCAAAATAAAGGTGAAATAAATACATACAAGATGGGATAAATAGACAATCCAAGAGTTACTTCAGAATTCTTCCTCAAAATTGCTTCAAGACCTCACAACAATTCACCAAAAATTTTGGCAGAGTTTCCCCTACAACCAAGATTCCCCTCGCCCCCTTTTTACATTTCAAAATGAGGCCTATATATAGGGACTCCAAGAGATTGTCCCTACCCTAAACTACTTGTGGTATATGGAAAACCACTCAAGTTTGTTGCAAAATTTCTAGTTGTATTGTAACTAAATTCTTGAAATTTCCTTGCACACTTGCTAACTGTAGAGTGGGCCCCTCTATATTTGGCTTTGGTTTTCAATTTTCCCTAGACTCCTTGTTGGGTGTCACATTCCTTCTTACTCTTGGATTTGAATGGGTCAAGTCACTACATTGATTTGGATGGCCCAGGATGACCAAAAGCACCGCCTTTCTTGCTTGTTGACATAAAAATCACCTTTGGTGTTGTTGTGTCCTCCGTGTATACCTCCAATCTATATATCTCCCACATACTATCCCACTCTTTCTCAATTGATATATTTCCCAGAAAGGATTCTGTTATCACCATTTCCATATCTACAATGGGTTCACAGTTGATTTTTCCTTGATATTTGGAGAATCGCTTCAACGTGGATAGGAGTTTGAAATGTTTCTTGTAAATATCTACAAGGATATCCTCTTGCGTAATTAGTTCCCTATCCCTAGTATTGCTTTGATTATACTCGGTGAGATGTAGACCATCCAAGATAAATTCGTTGGGAAAGAGGTTTCTAATGAGACTCATCAATAGGTACATTATAAGGGTCGTGATGCCATCCTCCAACTTTAGAACTATCTCTTTCTCACATTTATTTAGATTTTTTGTTATATTATTCTTAGTGAGAAGGATAAAAGATGTTTGTAATTTCATGTGGCCTACTATGGTTTAATTGTAGAAAATGGAGCAGTTTTTGAGATGATTTCTATGTAGGGGCTTGAAGTAGAAAACAAGGAGAGAATATAAGGGGTTTTCCACCTCCTTAACTCCCTCAATCAGCCCAAGATCACAACACACTCTCTCTCGTCAGTTGGAGGTCACGACCAACCAAGCAAGTGAAATTATTGAGGAACAAGATCCACCATTCTTGAGTTGTAGGAGACAAATATTCCTATTTTCTAAGGAGATTCTAGTAGCTACCCTCTTCTAAAAATGAGAATGTAGAAGAGCTCATTAGGGTTCAAGTTTTGTTTTTAGCTAGGTAGCTATTGAGCTCAAGCATTTGGCACTGTTATTTTGACTGTTATTTGATGTATTAGACATTGATTCAATGATAATGAGAAGCTTATCGTTGATTCATCACTGAGTTAGTTCTAGAGGGATGAGGATTTTTGGTTTGGGCCCAACCTAG
The DNA here is from genome assembly GCA_000404065.3 of Pinus taeda. NCBI lineage: Eukaryota > Viridiplantae > Streptophyta > Pinopsida > Pinales > Pinaceae > Pinus > Pinus taeda. The sequence continues at coordinate 31,770 of APFE031570744.1, forward strand.
TGGCTTAGGCCCCCTTGTGTACTTGTATCTCTTTTAGTTTCATAGTTTTTCTTAGTTTCTTGCATTTCAGTAGAGAATAATCCATCAAAATCTATGATTGGGGCCTCTACCTCACCCCTCTTATGGGAGAATGAATAGAAGGATTCACAACCACATCCCAAAAGAATTCTTTTATGATTTCTTGGAAAACTATTTGTGTTACTAATATTAGTTTTCATGTGCTTGATGTAGCTTAGGAGTTGGTTTATTGATTATATTAGAGTTCCGACATAGATTAGATAACATTCAAATTCAACTCATCTTTTCCATGACTAGTTGTTTAATTTTTGTTAACGATAAATGGGTGTATGCATGTGATGATTTCATGGATGTTTGGATTTGTAGGAAAGGGAACGTTCACCACTTCCATCTTGGACTCCCTGACCTTCTCTTATGAACCCCAAATTCTATCCCAAAATTTTCTTTCATGAGATCATTTTCCTAGGGTGACCAAGAGCATCCCTCCAAGTGCAAAATAGACCTTCAAGAGGCTTGGATCTTGGCTAGAGGCTTCATCCACCCTTCACTCATCTACCTCAACCTCCATTCACCTTCCCATACCCTTGAACCATCATTTTCCCCTATCAAACCTTCTTGGTTGCCCTCCTGTAGCATTACAAGGCTCCTGTAGTAGCCTCCTGTAGCTATTATAGACATTTTTGGGCACTTCAACCCCAATCATAAATGTCCATAAACTGAGGGCTCCTAAGTCCCTAAAAGTGTTGCTTCACTGCCTAAAGGAACAACGTCAGCTGATTACATCATCTCCTAGAAGTTCTCCACTAAAAACTGCTCATAAATGGTCAAAACTGGACCATACTGAAACCCCAATGCAGAGGGTGCGATGCATATCTCCTTCCCAGTGTACAGGGTGTGATGCATACTAAATGGCCCCTCTATAGGGTGCGATGGTGGGGAATGGACAAATGGCAGGGACAAAATACGAGGTGGAAGATCATGGAATCTTCCAGAAGCTTCCCCTCTGACACTTGCCTCTCTGTTTTCGACCAAGGATGAGT
>APFE031570744.1:33003-73874 GCA_000404065.3 Pinus taeda
TTACTTGAGGTGAAGAAGGGACTTCTAGCTGGAGGATGATGCTGGGTCAGAACATATGGTTGTAATCCTCTTGCTACTTTTCATCTTAATAAAGCTATTCAAGTTTTCCTCCATATTCTTGTATGTTTACTTATATATGCATTTGTATGGTTAACACACATATGGTCCTGCGTTATTTATGAATATAGATCTTTGTTCTTCGATAATAGTATGTTGCTGTGATTCCACAGGTGCTCTTTGAAGCTGGGTAGACGAAGAAGAAGTGGCGAAGCTCTATCAGGAAGAAAAGGAATCAAACAAGGAAATCAAGCACAAGACTAAGGTTGGTCTCCTTGGTTCCACTCTTATCTATTTTCATAAAGGAAAATGAAAGTAGACTTTGCTTGTTTGTTTCTAAGATAGCTACCAGTCTTAGTGGGAATAGCAACATCCGAGTGGACCCTATTCCCGGTAACAGTAGCACACCTATAAGACCTATTTCTTTCACCAGTTTTGATCCTTACTGCATCTTGGACTTAGTTTGGGAGGATGTTGACCCCTAATTGTGATTTCATGATCAAGGGAGACTCCTAGGCCACTCCAAACCATCCTTTTCCCTCACTGCAGAAACATAATAGCATTAGTTTTCTTATCATAGATTTCGTACAAATAGAATATTGATTTACATGTGAGTGTGAGCTAGTTAGATGGTACATAGAATCTTGAGTTATATTTTGGTAGGTTATATAAGAGATATTAGCTTCCTTTTTGCAAGTAGATCTGATAGCTTGATGAATGTTGTAAGATAATGTAGTTCCCTTTCTGCAAGTAGTTTAGCTCTTGTCTTTTCATGAATGGTTTCAATAACATTTACAAGTTGAAGTTAATATAATTTTTCTTGTCATAGTTAGAGGTGGCTTATGAATTTCACCTTCATTAGCCATATTTCATTCTAATCTAGTAGGAGGAATGGTCTTGGAGAAGATCAGATGTCCTAGTTGAGGGTGGCATGAGTGGAATCCCATCTACTGTTCTTATAGCACTATCACCTCAAAGTTTGTACGAACCCTAGGTTGATAAATAGAGTTGAGGATCCCTTGGGAGTTGCAGCACTCTTGGTGCAATACCAGGGCTCACCAATTTTTGGCACTGTTCCTGAGGAGGTTTCTAGGTAGATGTTGTTCTTGCTTAAGCATTTTTTTCTATTTTTCATATAGTTTTGAAGAAGTAACATAAAAGAAAAAGAGAAATTTATTCTTTCATGCGTTGTAGGAGTAGAGATACTCAAGGAAAATTCTTACTAAAACCCCCCACACCCTCAAGAAGTCAAACCTCACTTTTCTTCAATGACTGCCAAATTCCCTCTCTGACTACATGGGAGTTAGATGGCTCTCTAGGTGATAAACCTGAAATTTTTGAAGAACCCATTGGGAAATAATAAGAACCCACTTCACCTACCCAACATGTGGCCGAAAACTAGGACAATGGGGTTTTCCTTATCCGAGAGACCAATGGAGAGGCTAGAATGAAGTATATAAGACCTACTGCCCTCCATCACTTCCATGGCTTAACCTATGAGGATCCTGATACATTTATGTTTGAATTTTTTGTTGTCTATAGGACCTATGACTATGCCTCTAATGACCAGAATATGAAGTTATTCCCATTTACACTTAAGGATGCAAACTTTGGTTGGTTTATGGGTATGCTTGGGGGTAACATCGCTACATGGGATCAAATGAAACAAGCCTTTAATAACAAGTACAAGGAATGCTATAGGTCCAAAGAAACCAATGAAAAAATCTTTAGAATGAATCTTGGAATTGATGAATTCCTAGAAGACTATGAGGAGAGATTTCAACTTTATTATAGGAGGGCTAATTGCACCCTTGATTTTGAATTACTCAAACTATTTCTTCTTCGAGGGATCAGGGAGGACATGTTGGAGACCCTCAAAATGCTATCTGTGGGGGATACCTATCAATTATCCTATGATGACATTAAAAATGTGTTCAAGAATCACTCTAGGGCTACTAGAAAAAAGGATAGGGCTAGTCAAGACTTGGTCAGTTCCTCTCCTTCCGTAAATTCTATCAAGAATGAGATAGGAAATAGGTTGGAGGATTTCAAGAGTGAAATGTTGTAGAAATTTTCACTACAAATGGATACCATGAAAATCAAAAGAAAATAGGAGGAAGCAGAAAGGGAACTAGCTATTTTCTAACCAAGATGCACTAAAAGACATCCTAGGAATGATTTCCCCTTAAATGTCATAGAGTTATGCCTAGTCTATGAAGAAAATCATGCAACAGAAAAGTGCTCTTACTTTCTAGGACTAAAAGTTGTATATCAAGGAGAATAAGGGGGGTCAGAGCAACTTTGTTTCATTAATCAAATAACACCTCAAGGACCTAAGCCATTTCAACAAGGCATGCAAGGTACACACTGCTCTTATTATAATCCAAATACGACTACACCCTTGCAACCTTGGTATTCTTCCACTCATACATCCTGGTCCACACCCCCTTCTTGGCCTTATGATCCTCCATATCCTCCTCAATCTGTCAACCATCCTTTTCAGCCATATCCACCCCAATATTCGCAATGGGGAAACCCATTATAAGGGTGGAGGCCTCAAGTTAACAAACCTCCTTCTTTACTACCTCCACCCAAACCTCAACCACAATTCACTCATCCTGCTCCACCCAAGCAACCTCAGATGCCTTCTCAACCCAATCCAAACCCGGATAATAAGAAGACACAACAAGTCTACAGTGGAGAGACATCTTCTCCTACATACGCTGTGGAGATCCAAGAGATCAACCTTAGGTATGGGAGAGTGCTTCCAGATAACATACACCATATCCACCTGAAGGGATTGAAGAGGAAAATTAAGAGAGTACCCCTAAAGTAAATACACCTCCTTTTCATGAGAGGTAGATCCACCCTAGCCATCACACCCAAGAAGAGATTGAACTTTTAGGAGGACTGAAGGATTTGTGAGTTAAAATACCCCTTATCCATGCTATTAAGGATGTTCCCATCTACAATAAGCTCATTGTTGGGTACTAAGTTTCTCCTAAAGAATAGACTTAATCCTCTGTCCATTAATTTATCAACCTGGGATTGATCTTTTTGTTACAAGGTTGTCGGCATAGTCTATATAGGGATAGTGCTTTAAATTACTGGGGCATATGTAAGACTAATATAAAGCAAAGGCTATGAAGGAATATTTTAAGAAAATACTAGGTCTTATCAAGCTATAAATAGGAATAAATTTCTATGCATAAATCATAGAAATGTTTAGCTATTTCTTTGGAAAACGATATTAAATTCCACCAAACCAAGAATCCTCATTACAATGTGTTACACAATATTTTGTCACACCCCCTACACTTCCCTGTGACAGACCTTGAAGTTCTTGAAACATGACCATTATGTAGTGAAATCATTTGTATATGCAGCTCAAATCCTTCCTAAGACATTGATTGGAAAATGCCTTGAGCTTTCTCTGGAAGAAATAGCTCTAAAACCCTAATTTTAACATCATCGTGCTTATGAGACTCAAACCAACGATGATCACATATTGCAATGAACTTGACCCATGATGGTATCACTTTGTTCCCTTGTATACCCGCAATGATCCCAAATAGGAAACTTTCCTCAGGAGGATGAGAAGCTTCGTGATCTAGAAGCTTCCAGAGTGATGAGCTGGAGGTTGTTTGGCATATATGAGGTCAAATTATCCTAGCTTGGCCTCTTGGTCTTATCCCTATGAGCTACCTCCTTGAGATGAGGGCCTAATCCTATCTTTGGAGAGGTCTTGAATCCCCTTCCCAGCCTATATATTCATCTTTTCCCATTCACAAATAGTTGCTCTATGCCTATTTTCACCCTTATGTTAATATTGTGCCTATATGCTATTCATTGGGTTTGGAGAAGGATTTCTTGGAGAGCCTAGGTTGGACTTTGATATTGATTCAAGGAGAGCCTATCAACATCAAGGTTTGGTTGTATTCTTCCCCTTATTTTATATTAATAGACAACTCCTGGTTCACTTTCCCTAAATGTGTATGCTCATGTACCATTTAGCTTAACATTCCTTGATCATTTAAGTAGGTTGCTTTTCAATATGCTATTTTCACTTGCATGCCTTGTTGTGTCTTGATCCCTTGTGCAAGTGCATAAACATTGAGAGCAGTAGGAATGAGTCCATGATGTGAGTGATTCAAGGTCCTCAACAAAGGAGATTGAGATAGCATCAGAACGAGGTAGGCCATCTTCTTCGTTTCTCTTTTCAATTGCAACTTAGGAAAGTGTCTAGTAGATTGTCACTTCGGTTGGTAGGCCCAGTCATTCAGCTAGAGGGATTTCCTTTGTCCACAGAGAGGATTTACCTAGGCAAAAAAATGATGACTCCACTGGAGGGGCTATGATCCTTTCCTTCCAATCCTTCACCTTGTTTTGTGATGAGTTTGACCAACTGTCCAATCCCAGACTTGTTTGCTTGTCTGCAACTAGTTTCACTTTCCGGTAAATGCTTGAAGGTTTTTGATTTGTGCTTCTCTTGAAGATTTTTTGTTTTTTATTTATCATTCTCAACCATCACAATTTTGGATCTCATAGTCACAATGACATCGTGGATGCGTTGATTACAATAGCGATGATCACTTATTTTCTTTTAACATGTGCTATGATAACAGAGGATAAAGAAAATTAGGGTTTGTCTTCTTGATTTCAGTTTTTTGCCTTCTGTCAGTGGCTTACCAGTGTGCTTTTAGTGTCCTGTCTTGCTTGACATGTTTGTCTAATTACGATTGCCTCTTTATTTGGTTTTAAGTGTGTTTGGAGCTTAATATTCCTTGTAGGGTTTTAGGTTTTATAAGACATCCTTCATTCACTCATTGGTCTTCTCTTTAGAGATTGATTACCTTTGTTAAAAGGGTCTTTTTGTGTTTTGATATATTTTGTAAATCACTTTTGGTTCATGGGTATTAAGTTGTTTTCATTAGTGTCGAATTGAGTAGATTCTTTGAAAGTCACTTTAGTTTCCTTTTGCAAGCAATATATTACTAAACTATTTGTCTTGATTGAACTAAAAGGAAATATTTTCTTTGAATTTTTTGTTTTGAAAAATGAAAGCGAAAGTGTTTATCTTTTAAGTAGTTTTCAAAGCATTTGTTGCATTCAAAATCATTAATGTGAAAGAGATTTTCATGATTATTGAAGTTGTTTGCATTCTCTTTTTCTTTTTACACTAGATTACATTGATTGCATTAAAGTGAAAAATAAATCATCATTATATCTTAAGGTAGTTTTCTTTAAGGTTTTGTTTTGGCATTGCATTTTCTTATGATATGAAAGGTCAAATTTCATGTTTTGCATTTAACATTGGAAAATTTTCATTGATGCATTGTTGCTTGTTTGATGCATGATTTGGGTGTTTCTCTTCCTTAAATGGGTAGATTTCATCGAATGAAAGGATTTCAATTTCATAATTTAACTGCATTTTAGGAACATGTGAGATCGTTAAGGCCTTGAAATCAAAACATAATTTCAATATAAACTTTAAAATTTATCAATTAATCTAGGGAGAATTTGAAACATTAACGTTCATATGTAATGGTCTAGGCTAGAGACGTGTTCCTAAATCTATAAAAATTAGCAGTTGTCGTTCGCTCTTACATTAGACAATGCTAGCATGGACTTGTGCTCCTCATAACATCAAGTATATAAAGGGAAACCCCCATAGGTTTCAAACCTGTATCCATAGGAAGCTGAGTCTACTACCTTGTAAACATGATTCACCAAACACAACATTCAGGGAGATTGCCTGCACGTACATCAAGTCCTTGGTAAATTTATTTGCTGAGGTGTATATTGCATTTCATGGTTACTTGGTACTCCTTTTGCCTAGAGTCACTTGAGTGGTCATTTCGATCTTTTTTGACTCTTTAAATTTGAAAAGATCATCGAGCACTTGTCCTTTCAAGCTCACTAAACCATCGAAAGTGATTAGAGTCACCTTTTCATCCTTTTCTCGACTCTTAAAAGATGAAAAGGAAAAGTTTGTGTTTCTAAAAATAACTTCCCACGATAAACATGTTGAACCCTAGAAATTGCTTCTTGGACTAATATTGAGAAATCCCCTGTTAATTTCAAGATTGTGAATAAACCCTTAATGAATCTCCTTTCCTTTTCTACTCTTGAGAGGAAGTAATCATGGTTGAACCATTGATTTCATCTCATAGTTCCCCTTAATTGTCTAATACTGAAGGGTCCTCCAAAGGAGTTCATCCGGAGCTTCCTATGTTACTTGAAGATCAAGGTTTTGAAATTGGGATTATTCCAATTGTCGAACCCCTGACTTCTTGTCAACCTCCATCAGATTCCTGGTCACCTCAAAAAACTGATCCTGAGACCCCACACAATCCTATTGATACCCCTGAGAGTCCGCAGAATCTTGAGAGTCCATAGAGGCTTGTTATTCATCTGCCAAATCTTTTATTCAATTTTGTTGTGATATCTCCTCAGTTTCCTTACAGTTCTTACGATCAACCTAGTATTCCTTTGGAGTTATCTCCTCACACATCTCAGGTTCCTCGTCACCAATTATTCCCATCTATAGAGTTAGAGGTTGAAATCCAAACCTCTTCTCTAGGTCATTCAGAAGTTTTTGCAACCCATACTTCTCATGTCGATGATGAAAAAGGGTATCAATTTCCTCCACAAGGCTTTCGTTTTATAGGAAGAGCCCCATCTCTCACCCTTCCTGAAACTAGTGGACCTATGTTTCCACTTGGTTATACAACCTTGATTCAATTAGTTTTGAGCACTCCTAGTGCTTCGTCATTGTATCAAAATCCCATTTGGTATTCAAATGTTATGCCTACATCCAGTCTATTCATTCCAAACATGACCTATCAAATTTCTGTACAAACTGTTGTCATGTCAGTTCCTGTTCAACCTAGGATTCCATTGCATCCTGTATCTTCGTTTCAACCGACCCTTTTGGTAAAACCGACTGTTTCAGGTTAGGTTTTAGTTATTTCTTCTAGGTAACAACCCTGATGAAATTCCATGTAAAAATATGTAAATACCACAGATGATGGGACATGTATTCTAAGCTGAATGTTGGGAAAGACATCCTAGGGGGTGTTCGTTTGGTTGTTTATGGCTAAGGAAACTCGCAAAGGCAATGGCTAAGGCGTTAAAGAGGCAAAGAGGTATTCCGACACATTTATTTATGAAAATAATGGAAATTAGGAGAAAAGGAAGGTAAAAGGTCACATGTTACATGTGAGGAGGAAAATGAAGGAAAATAATGGAAATTAGGAGAAAAAGGAGGTGAAAGGTCATAGGTTGCATGTGAGGAGGAAAATGAAGGAAACTAATGGAAAATGAAGAAAATAGAGGCCTCATTAATAAAAAGGCTTCTGAGGATGAGTGGGCAAGACTTGGTCAGCTCATTTTTGGAGCTCTCTCATTATTCTCTCTCTCTCTCACTCTTGGACACTTAGATTTTTCTTGGAGCACTTTGGCATTGGAGTAAGAAAGGAAAAGAAGGCAAGATGAAGCAAGGATCAAGCAACTATAATAGGCTTCATTGCAGGTATCAACTTTCATGTGAATTTTCCTTGCTAGATTTGGCATGCATGGGATTGCATGTGTATTTTACTTGCTAGATTTGGCATGCATGGGATTGCATGTGTATTTTCCTTGCCAGATTTGGCATGCATGGTATTGAATTTGTTTCTTTTTCTACCATGGCATGGTTTTTTCCAGGTGTGATAGTATTTTTAGCCTAGCCTTTCCATTTCCTAATAGTGTTGATGAGATGGGTTCTCTCATGTGTTTTGTGGGGGATGGCTAGATTGGATTTGAAGCTGAGTGGGGTAGATCTCTGAATTGAAAAACACATGGTGGTAGTGATCCCTAAAACAGACTGAGGATGCATGAAGCCACTGGCCTAGTAACCCTTGAACTGGACTGTGCATTGCAGTAAAGCCAGATTGTGTGCCTTGGTGGGCCTAGGAATCCTTGCCGGTGAATGGTGGGATATACGGTAAAGCCAAGAGGTGTATTTTCTCTCCGTTGGGCCTAGTGATTCCAGGATGGAATGCATGGTAAAGCCTAGAGAGTATGTCTCTATGTAGGGCTTAGTGACCCCTAGATCAAACTGCAGATGCACGGTAAAGCCTGAGAGACTAGGAGGCACTCAAATTCCTCATGGTGTGGGTGGAGAACTTCAGTGGCATCCACATTGATTGGAATTTTTTGATGTGTTCTATGAGTCCCATATTCATGCTTGGAATATGGCACAAGGATGATTGGCTGAAGAGATACTTGGCTTAGCCAATCTATGGTCGGGTGGAACGTGGTAGTCCCATCACCGGTTGGTTCATTGCATTTATTAATTAAAATTTCATTCCCTTGATTTTCATGTGAAAATGTACTGATATATATATGGATTTTGATGGCTGATATGTTTATTGTATTTATGTTCCTATTATGTTTTTTATATGCACATTTACCTCGGAGGTTGTTACATTCTACCCCTTCGTCAAGTGGATAGAATGTGTCGCCGCTTGGGGGGGGGGGGGATATGAATATCCCTCTTGTGTTAGGTGAAACCAATCTGAGTGGATTACAAACTCACATGGTTGGACTTAATCAAACTTATTATGGTGGTATTCCTAACCCTCTTGGTCCATCCAGGTCAGGTAACATCCAGTATCAACAACCTTATATGGTTCAGATTCCATTCCAATATGCTTATGTCCCATATGGTTTGCAAGCCTTGGTCAATCCATCTTACATTCCTCAAGTAGGAGCTTATTTCTAGCCTGGTCAATCTAATATTCTTGGTGGATATGGTTAGATTCAAGTAAAAAATTACCAATACCCATAGGGTATATCCCAAGGAATTATCCAACTACCTTATCATTAGCAAGGGAGACCTTTGCAGCAGCAAGGGAAAACATTGCAGCAATAGGGGAAATTGTTACAGTAACAGGGGAAACCTTTGTCACAGTCTCAATAGCCTTTGCAATAGTAAACTTAGTTTTTTAAGTAGTATATTCAACCTTCTCAGGAACAAGGACAACCTTTGCAGCAACAAGGTCAACCTTTACAACATCAAAGTCAGCCTTTGTAGCAACAAGGTCAATTTTTGCAGCAACAATCTTCATATGCGTATCAACAAGGTGAACCCTTGCAAGCACAAGGTCAATCCATGTAGCAGCAGGGCCAATCTCTTCAAGTTCAGGGTCAATAGGTTCAACAACCTTACAATCCATATTCCATGTATAATAGTTATCAATGGTCTATGTTAGGTCAATATCAAACCTACCCTGGAAAAAATCCACCTTAGGGTCAAGGTAACCCTCAGTGGGGTAAACATCAAGTCCCATATGGATGAAATCCTCCACCGTGGGGGGGAAATCCTTACCAACAAGGTTGGAACCTATAGCTTGGGTCTCCTCAAAGGCCCTATATGCCATTCAACCTACAATTTCCTTCCTTGGCTGCGTTGGAGATTCATGATGTCTCATGGCTCACAAATGCTCCTATTTTTCAGTTTCCTTACTGGCCTCCAGTTCCAACTAAAATTCCAAGCAATTTCCCCAAATTCGAGGGAAAGTATAAAGAGGACCCGCAAGCCCATGTGGTGACTATCACTTATGGTGCTCTTCAAATTCATATGTTGACAATTTATCTGTCTTCGCCTCTTTCAGAGAAGCTTAATAGGTTCCATTGCAAAATGGTATATCGAGTTGCCTTGAGCTACCTATGCTAGCTTTAACTCTCTAGATATGGCCTTCCTCACCCACTTCCAATTTCCAATTCAATATGAAACTGCTACGCATCTTCTCACATCCCTTAAGAAAGACACTACGACCCACATTTCCGATCATAACCATGAATGGAGGCATAAACATCACCTCATCAAGTTCAAGATTGTTGATGAGTTGTTGACTAAATGGTTTAGAAAATCATTCGTTAACAAGGTTTCTAAGGATATATCTATGGGTGGATGTGTTGCTGAAGAGCAAGCTATTTCTCATGCTCAGTATCTAGACTTAGTCTATTCGTAATCTGGCATGTTGTATGAGATGTTGCTTGATGCTCTGAGATCATCTTCGAATCTGACAACATCAAAGTCTCTCGATGTACGACCTATTGATGGTGTAATTGGTTCCATGTCTTAGACTTCCACGAAGGCTTCCTCAAAGAAGAAATCTATTTGAAACACTGGTTCCAATAATCCTTCGAAAAATTCATCGAATCCGGGTAAAACCTCTAAGGTACATGATGTTTAATCTACCGCAACAGATAAGGCCTCAAAAGGTAAGAAAAAGGGTAAAGGTAAAGCCAAAACTGATACCCCGAAACAAGATCCACCCAAATCATCTGTTGATGATGCTTCTAAGAGAAAGTCGAAATATCCTTGCCTCATCTGTCAGGAAGATCATTACACCAAGGATTTTCCCTGATGTTATGAAGTTAACCACTTATTGAGAGGGACCCCAGCTATTTTTAAAGAATCTTTTTGATCTCAGTAGATGTAGTTGCTAGACCAACCGCAGTTCTCTGCCTCCTCTAGATCCCAAGTTTTCATGATGCATGTTTCATCACCTATTTTGATTTCTACTCGAACAAAGGACTATCAAACCTCGCATAAGCAGACACTGGAGAAAGAAGTCACTGATTTATCTTCTACCTCCACTCTGTCCAGTTCTAGTCTGCTCCATATTAAGCACCCTAATAGTGAGTTTGTAATCCAATCACTTCCCAAGGGCATACTTTGGAAATCATCTTATAATTTGAATGCTAGAGATGGACAAAACTATAATATTGTTGATGATTTAGCTCAAGGCCCTTCGACGATGTCTACCTTGGAGGTTCTCCAAACTTGTCCAATGCAATGGAAATAATTGTTGTCTACTATAGCTGCTACTGATCCTACTGATTCAAGTCTTATTACCTTTGATCTTGAAAACCACGTTCCTCATCTTCTTTACCAGATTAATTTTTTAATATAGGTTCTCATCAAAGGAAAGACGATCCATCAGATTATTATTGATGAAGGTGATTCTACCTGCATTATGTCTGTTTCATGTTGGAAGGCCATTGGCTCCTTCCCTTTACCAGTCCCCAAACACTTTGGAGGCCTTTTATGGCAGAGGCTCCCATCCCTACGATATTCTTACGAACTTTCCAATTACATTGGAAGGAAAGACTGTTGAGCTAGAAGTGGAAGTTGTAGATGCGAATCTCAACTACAACCTTCTTCTCGGGTGAAGCTAGACCCACACTATGTTTTGTTTGGTTTATTATTTGTTTTGGGTGCCTCCTACACTTCTCTGTGACATACCCTGAAGTGCTTGAAACATGACCATTATACAATATACTTGTCCATGTATACAACTCAGATCCCTCCTAAGACTTTGATTGGAAAATGCGTTGAGCTTTCCTTGAAGAAATAACTCTTAAAAGCCTAAAATGAGGATCATTGCTCTTATAAGGCTTAAAACAATGATGTTCTCCTATTGCACTGTCCTTGACTAGCAATGGCATCACTCTGTTCCCTTGCATACCTATGATTATCCCGAAAAGGTAATTTTCCCAAAGAGGATGAGAAGCTTCGTGATATAGAAGGTTCCAGAGTGGTGAGCTGGAGGTTGTTTCATATAGATGAGGTCAAATCCTCTCAACTTGACCTCTTTGTCTTATCCCTATGAGCTACCTCCTTGAGATGAGGGCTTAATGCTATCTTTGGAGAGGTCCTAACTCCCTTTCCTAGCCTATAAATTCATCCTCTCCCATTCTCAAATGGTTGGTCTATGTCTACTTTCACCCTTATGATAAGTTTGTGCCTAGAGGCTATTCAATTGACTTGGAGAAGGAGGGCTTGGAGATTTCTTGGCTTGGAATTGGATTACCACTTAAGGAGAGCCTTTCAACATCAAGGATTTGGTTGTAAGCTTCCCTTTATTTCCTAATAATATACAATTGCTAGTTGATCTTCCCAAAATATATCTATTCATGTATTATTTAGCTTGACATTCCTTCATCAGTTAAGTAGGTGGTTATTGGACTTGCTATTGGCTTTGGCATGCTTTGTTATTTCTTGATAACTTGTGTAGGTACATAAACACTGAGAGATGCAGGAACAAGTCTGTGTCACAAGTGGTTCGAAGCCCTCAATAGGGGAAATTGGATTAACTTCAGAATGAGGTAGGCCATCTCCTTCATTCTTCTTTTCAATTTTAACCTAGGAATATGTCTGTTTGATTGTCACTTCAATTGCTGGACCCACTCATTGGGCTAGAGGGATCATTTCTGTCTATTGAGAGGATTAACCTTGTCAACGAAATGGCGACTCCACTGGGGAAATATAATCCTTTCCTTCTCATTCTTCACCTTTCCTTTTGATGAGTTTGATCAACCATTCATTCCCAGACTTCATTGCTAGTCTTTGGTCAGTCTCACTTTCTGTTAAATGCTTGAAGGTTGTTGATTTGAGCCATTCTTGAAGATTTTTTGTTTTTTCTTTGTTTTTCTCGCCCATCATGTTTTTATCCCTGACAGTTGCGATGATATCATGATTTTTTTTTTTTTTTTTTTTACAGTAGCGATGATCACTGATTTTCTCTTAACAGGTGTGATGATTGCAGAAGTTAAAGAAATTTAGAGTTTGTCTTCTTGTTTTCAGTTCTTTTTTCCTACTCACATTGATTTACCAGTGTGATCTTAGTTAACTCTTTTATCGTCTAATTGCAATCACCTCTTAAATTGGTTTAAGTGTGTTTGAAGTTTGATTAACCTTTTAGGGTTCTAGGTCTTCTAGGTCGTCCTTCATCTGCTCATTGATATTCCCATCAGAGATCAATTACCTGTGTTAAAGGGTATTTTATGTGTTTGGACATCATTATGCAAATCACTTTTGGTTCTTGTGTTTTAGGTTGTTTTCATTAGTGTTGGATTGAGTAGATACTGTGAAAGTCGCTTAAGTTTCATTTGACAACAATAGATTACAAATTTATTGTCTTATTTGAATCAAAAGGGAGTGTTTTCTTTGAATTTGTGTTTCAAAAAGTGAAAGTGAAAGTCTTTGTATTTTCATAGTTTCGAAGCATTTTTTTTTGCATTCCAATCATTAATGTGAAAGAGATTTTCATGTTTGTTGGCTTTCTTTCATTCTCTTTTACTTTATGTATTAGTTTACATTGATTGCATTAAAGTGAAAAGAAAAATCATCATTAAATCTTAAGGTACCTTTCCTTTAAGGTTTGTTTTGGCATTGCATTTGCTTATCATATGAAAGATTAGATTTCATGTTTCAAATTTAACATTTGAAATTGTTGTTGATGTGTTGTTACTTATTTTATGCATGAGTTGAGTGTTTCTCTTCCCTACATAGATAGCTTTCCTTGAATTGAAGGATTTCATTTCATCATTTAGTTTCATTTTAGGAACAGGTAACATCGTTAAGGCCTCAAAATCGAAACGTAATTCCAAGATCAACTTTAAAATCTATCAGTTAATCTAAGGATCAATTGAAACATTAACATTCATACTTAGTGGTCTAGGCTAGATACATGTTCCAATGTCTATAAAACTTGGCAATTGTCATTCGCTTTGGCATTAGACAACACTAGCACGAACTTGTGCTCCCCGTACCATCGCGTATATAAAGGGAGGCCCTCATAGGTTGCAAACCTTTACCCATAGGAAGCCGAGTTTACCGCCCTGTAAACGTGATACACTAAAGACAACATTCAGGGAGATTGCCTGCACATACATCAAGTCCTTGGTAAATTTATTTGTTGAGGTGTATATTGTAGTTCATGGTTATGTGGTACTCCTTTTGCGAAGAGTTAACTGAGTGGTCATTTCGATCTTTTTTGACTTTAAATTTGAAAAGATCATTGAGCAACTTGTCCTTTCAGGCTCGCTAAACCATCAAAAGTGACTAGTGTCACCCTTTATTCATTTTCTCAACTCTTATAAGATGAAAATGCAAAGTTTTTGTTTCTAAAAATAACTACCCAGGATAGACATGCCGAACCCAAGATGTTACTTCTTGGACCCATATTCAGTAATTCCTTGTTAATTTCAAGATTGTTAAAGATCCCTCAATGAATCTACTTTCCTTTTTTCTTTTGAGGGGAAGTCATCATGGCTGAACCATTGAGTTCATCTCATAGTTCCCCTTCATTGTCTGATAATGAAGGGTCCCCCCAAGGAATTCATCCGGAGCTTCCTCAGTCACTTGAGAATCAAGGTTTTAAACTTGGGATTATTCCAAGTATCCAACCATTGCCTTATTTTCCACCTCCATCGGATTCCTGGTCACCTCAAGAATCCGATCTTGATACCTCTGATAACCCTATTCAGACCCCTGAGAGTCCACAAATTCTTGAGAGTCTGCAGAGGCTAGTTATTTATTCCTCGAATCCGTTATTTGATTCTGTTGTAATATCTCCTTAGCATCCTTACAGTCCTTATGATTGGCTTGATATTCCTTCGGAGTTATCTCCTTGCACATCTCAGGTTCCTCGTCACCAGTTCTTTCCATCTATGGATTTAGAAGGTGAAATTCCAACCTCTTCTCTGGTTGATTCGGAAGTTTCCACTACACATACTCCTCATGTTGATGATGAGAAAGGATATGAATTTCCTCCAGAAGACTTTCCTTATATAGGAAGAGTCCCATCTCTCACATTCCCTGAAACTAGTGGACCCATGTTCCCACTTGGTTATACAACCTTAGCTCAATTAGTTTTATGTACTCCTAGTGCTTCGTTATTATATCAAAATCCCATTTGGTATTCACATTCTATGCCTACATCTAGTTTGTTCATTCAAAACGTGACTTCTCAAACTTCTATACAAACTCCTGTCACGTGAGTTGCCATTCAAACTATGATTTTGTCACAACTTGTCTCATCATTTTAACTAATGCTTTCGGTACAACCAACTGCTTCAGGCTAGGTTTCGGTTAGTTCTTCTATCCCTCCATGAAGTGGAAAAAATGTGCAACTACTTGGGGGGAAGGATCTGAATACTCCTCTTGTGTCAGGTGAAACCAATGTGAGTGGATTACAAACTCACATGGTTGGAGTTAATTAACCTTATTATGGTAGTATTCCTAACCCAGTTGGTCCATCCAGATCAGGAAACCTCCAATATCAACAACCTTATATGGCTCAGATTCCACTCCAATAGGCTTATGTCCCATATGGTTCACAATCCTTGGTTAATCCATCTTACATTCCTCCAGCATGAGCTTATGGTCAATCCATTATTCCTGGTGGATATGGTCAGATTCAATTCATGAATTATCAATAACCATAGGGTATATCCCAAGGAACTATCCAATAGCCCTTGTAGCAGCAAGGACAACCTTTGTAGCCACAAGGGTAGCCCTTGCAGTAGCAAGAGCAACCTTTCTAGTAGCAAGGGAAGCCTTTGCAGCAGCAAGGGTAGACATTGTAGCAGCAAGGGAAACTATTATAGCAATAGGGGAAACCTTTTTTTAGACTCAGTAGCCTTTGCAGCTGCAAACTGAATCTGTTCAAAAGTCTACTCAACCTTTATACTTGCAAGGCCAACCTTTGCAGTAGCACGGTCAACCTTTACAACAAAAAAGTCAACCTTTGCAGCAACAAGGTCAACCTTCACAGAAACAAGCTTTATATGCATATCAACAAGGTCATCTTTTGCAAGCCCAAGTCTAACCCCTGCAGTAGTAGGGTCAATCTCCTTTTATCCAGGGTCAATATGTTCAACAACCTTATAACTCGTATGCCATGTACAATGCTTATCAATGGCCTATGGTAGGACAATATCAAACCTACCCTAAACCAAATCTACCTTATGGTCAAGGTAACCTTTAGTGGGGATAAAATCAGGTCTCTTATGGACAAAATTTTCCACTGTCGGGGAAAAATTGTTACTAGCAAGGATGGAACCCCCAGTTTGGGTTTCCTCAAAGACCCTATATGCCGTTCAACACATAATTGCCTTTCTTGGCCACGTTAGAGCTTCCCAATGTCTCAAGGCCCACAAGTGATCCTATTCTTCATTCACCTTACTGGCCTCTAGTTCCAACAAAAATTCCAAGCGATTGCCTCAAATTCGAGGGGAAGTTTAAGGAGGACCTGCAAGCCCATGTGATTACATATCACCTATGGTGCTCCTCCAATTCATATGTCAATGATTTTATCCATCTTCACCTCTTTTAGAGAACCCTCATAGGTTCCACTGGAAAATGGTATATCGAGTTGCCTTGAGGTACCTATGCTTACTTCAACTCTCTTGCTATGGCCTTCCTCACCCACTTTAAATTGCTAGTTTGGTATGAAATTGGCACTCATTTTATTACATCCCTTAAGTAACGCACCACGACCCACATTTTAGATCATACCCATGAATGGAGAAATCATTGTCGCCTCATCAAATTTGAGATTGCTAATGATTTGTTGACAGAATGGTTCACAATATAATTTATTAACAATATTGCTAAGGACATAGCTATGGGTGGATGTGTTATTGAAGAGCAAACTATCGTTTGTGCCCAATATCTAGACTTAGTCTATTCACAATCTAGCACATTGTATGAGATGTTGCCTGATGGTCTAAGACCATCTTTGGATCTGACAGCATCAAAGTCTCATGATGCACCACCTATTGATGTTGTGATTGGTTCAGTGTCTCTGACTTCCATGAAAGCTTCTTTGAAGAAGAAATATGTTGCAAGCACTGGTTCCAATAATCCTTAAAAAATTCATATAATCCTGGTAAAACCTCTAAGGTACATGTTGTTCAGTCTACCACAATAGATAAGGCCTCTAAAGGTATGAAAAAGGGAAAAGGTAAAGCTAAAGCCGATGCCCCAAAATAGGATCCACCTAAGTCCTCTACTGATGATGTGTTGGCTTGATGGGGCCTAACCCAGGTTTAGAGTTATTTAGCCAAACAAATCCCTATACTATTGGCCTCTTTGGAAATAGTTCGTCGAGCGTAGACTGAAGTCCTACCTGAAGTAGTATGGGGGGGTGTTGGAACAAGGTTTCCACACCCTTGAGCTGTCTGAGGATTTGATTTGGACCAACTGTGAGTCCTTTCACGCAGGTTACTTTGCACACTTCCCTGGCCTTCGCACCCTGATATATTCACCTTTGTGTAGCCCTAACCAGAGGCTATGGGGCTTTCGTGCTGTTGGGGTAGCGATTTAAACTATTCCCCTAAGTCTCACTCGCGGTCTTACTTATCTTCTTATAACAGTTAGTCATATTCACATAAACAAATGTCTTGTATTATATTTACTCATTCAACACATTCATATGAGTTCACGCAGTAAATAAATAGTAAACTTGTAATTCATAACAAATAATACATAAAACAGGAAAAGATACACAGAAATATGGTAAAACTTCTCTTTTATTAGTTCTTCCCACAGTTACAAACTTGACTTGCCCTGCGCACTCAGCTGTAGGGGTTCGCGCACTCAGCTATAGACTACTAGGATTCTACGCACTCAGTTGCAGACCCTTCTCCTACTCTACGACCCAAAGACATGACTTACACTTCAACTCAATCAATTCCTTAGATCATCATGCTTCACTCTTTTTTCTATACTTATAACATCGCTCTATTTATACAATCCCATGGTCTGCAGACCATGGGTAGATCTTTCATACCAACATTACATTACAAAAACAAGGGCAAACAACCGTATGACTCTATTATTACTTCATACTCCATGCCCATAATTCACGGAGTCTTTACAATGGACTTAGTCAAAACTTGGGCTTTAAGCCCAAAAACATGCGTTGGGGGGATTCCACACCCAACAAGCCCCCAAAACAAACATCGTGACT
The DNA here is from genome assembly GCA_000404065.3 of Pinus taeda. NCBI lineage: Eukaryota > Viridiplantae > Streptophyta > Pinopsida > Pinales > Pinaceae > Pinus > Pinus taeda. The sequence goes on from APFE031570744.1 coordinate 50,874, forward strand.
CACCCTCGAGTCACTCTATCATTGCGGAGATATTTACGTGGAGACCCTCTAATTCTGCTCAAACAGCTGCAAGGTCAGCAACACATTGAGCGTCTGCCTGTTGAATCTCCTGTACACATTGTTTCGACACCACAATGTAAGAATTCCTTCCCTAGATTTGTTCCTACGTCCATTGCATTTGTGTGAGCTTGCCTAACTGCTTCTTTGTGTCCTGTCGTGTCCACTTTCTCTTTCAGTGCTTTGTCCTGTTGCATTTACCCGAGCCTCTGAGAGAGGGCCACCGTCTCTGCACTCCCTTTAATGTTGTCATACTACTGCTTGAGCTCACATGCCTTTGTCTCTAAGCACTGGATGTTAGGGTCCTCTTGTATATTGGTGAGGACCTCGAAGGAATCTTCCAACATTCTAGTGCAGTGCCTTAGTGCACCGTCGATCTCTTCCATCCCTGATGTAATAGCATTTTTGCACTGTTCTCTTACCTCTGGAGGGGTGGATGGTTGTGCCTTCAACCGCAGCTCTAATATTTGAATGTTCAGCTCCATCTAAACCTTGGCCATTTCTTCTCTTGCCTCGCGCACCCCTACTGCTAATCTATGGATGCGTGCCTCTACTAGTGCGTTTGCTAGGATGGCCAATTTAGGGACCATCTGGCAGGCTTCTTCCAGTATTTGTACCATCTGCCTATTCTGCAACATAACCTCATCGCGTTGTAAGCTCAACTGCTCCATGTTGATCTTTTTCTTGCTCAGCAATTGTGACATGTGGCTCTCCCTAGCCTATATTTCTACAGTAATCCCATCCTGCAGAACATAGAGCATATCCCGCAGGAGTGTAGCCATGTTGATTTCTATCCCTTTTAGTGCACTAACCGTAGGCCTGTGGGCCTCATTTGTTTTAACCAGTGGCCCTTCTAGCAACATTATTCTGTTGGTTGTCTAAGCGTGCAACATTCTCAGCTGTAGTTGTCCCTACTATGAGGCTAGTCAAAAGAGTACCACCCTGAGGAGTGCACACTTGCAACTCCTAAATCTGCACTTTGATGGCCCCCAACACAATCTGATTCTCCTTCGTGAAGTTCTGGAGGGCCTCTGTGGTGATTTCACACACGGTCTCTGCTATATCATGTAGATCACCCTCAGTAAGGGTGATTGGGTCAATTGGTAGCTTGGATGCTTTCACCTTCTTATGTGGCTCCATCTGCTCACTCGGGTGCTAGCGCTTTAACTGTGTTGATGTTGTTTGTGGGTCCATGCCACCCTCATCTTCCACTATTCCCATCTCTTTCTCCTGCCCATGTGAAGGAAACTTCTTTCCCTTGTGCGCCTTCTCAACTGCCTCCTATGCTATGGTTGCTACAACCTCTTTTTGTGCTGCTACTGTCTATGTAGTGTCCCACACCTCCTACATTTTTTTGCCACTGCTTCTTGCCTTCTCTTTTCTGTCAACTGTGCCATGTGTATTTTTTCCTCCTCTTTCTTCCTCTGCACAGAAGACTTCTCTACCATGATGATGTCTAGGGTGTGCCACTCCAATGACCATGTCTCCAATACATTGAAAATCACATCATCGGTGGCAATGAAGGGTAGCTCGCTCCACTTCTTGGATGAGTCCTTGCAGGCTCTGAGATATATGTGGCGAAAATCCACTTTAAATTCTACAAAACTTTGCAAGCTATTGTAGACAGTGGGTGATAATTGTGGCTTGCATTTAATCACCATTCTGATGTTCATCTCCATGAACACCCAGAATATCTTACTGTCGTGGATCCGATTTGCATCCTTAGTGGCCCAGAGTGAAGCATACTTCGCGGCCTCTGGTAGATCCCTCGCAATTGTGGAGAACTTGATGTCCTCCAGCAATTCCCCTACCACCATCACTATGGACAGCAGAAGCCATGAATAGTGGAATGTTTTTCCTTGTTCTTGTGCCTCGCGGCAATTTTCCAGGAACTCCTTACACAAGAACTCGGACTAGTTAAACTGGACCCCTTCGCGCATTATTCAGCAATTGCCACCACTGGCACGGGTACCTCATCCATGAGACACTTCTGCATGACCTTTCCCACCAGTATCTGAGTCACCACCCTAGATTCTTTGTTGTTGATATTGGAGATTGTGTAGCTCCTTTTCTTCTTCTCGAGCTTGTATTTCTTCTTCATGGCCTCCACGATGGCCAAATTGCTGCTCTTCCCCTCCAAGATCTCTGCGAGGTCCTCTCCTTTACACGGAAGCCTAGTAATGTGGTGGATTAAGTGGTCTGTGATGGGGATGGGCCCCTCTAGCCACAAACACCCACCATGCACCAGGCAGAGTAGCTGCTTGATGACAAATATCATCACTGGGGTGTGGTGGTAATACGACACCCAAAGTAGGTTTAATAACCCTGCCTTTTAAACTTCGTGTAACCACTTTCACAGCTTTAATTCTATAACCCTCGTCGTGGTGTTCTGCTTGGGCTTAATGAGCTACGTAGTCTTTAGGTGAGGGAATTTCTCATGGTCAGCGAGATCCCAATCTTCAAATTTCAAGTTCAACACCGATCCCAGGTGCGTGCCCTAAAAAATGATATCATCAGGGAGGAGCAGAGCCTGAATAGAGCTCTTTCTCTCGTCGAGGTCCTTGGGAACTTTTTCCTTCCCCTTTCATGGGGGGATATACGTGGGCAGCTTGGTTGGAAGGTGCGCAACCTCGGTTTCTACTTCCATGCCCTCGTCCTCATCTTCTTTAATTATCAGGCCTTCCAGGTCTTCTTCCTCCTCATCAGTTTCCATATTAACTACTTTCCCTTTCTCCTCCATCATTAGTCTGGCGTGCAATGGGTTTCACGGGGACACAGCCTCTATGTGCATGACAATTTAGGGATTTTTGCAACTATCTAGGCGCCTTTAGGGGCATCTTCCATGGTTAGAGCCTGCATGGCCTCTTCAGTGGTCATCTTTGCAATTTCCCTAGCTTCCTTAGATGCTTCCATCTTTCTCGTCTAGAAATCTCTCAATCGCTCAATCAGGGGCTCAATCAGGGTCTCAGAACACACGGGGCACAAAACACCTCAATTCGCAAATGACCAAGTGTTGTTCATTGGGTAGTCCTTTGTAATTCATAGCGAATTTTGAATTTGAATTCGACTGTTGCCCCCAAATATGATCCATTAATGCACCCATGGTGGCAAATTTTCCTAAATCTTTCCCATAAAGCACATCTTAAATGCCTACTGCCCACTCCATTTGGTCTCAAGTAAAGCATCACATCGTGAATAGTGACTACAATGGTCACTTTCTAGCCAACCTGCGTGGTAGCACAACCGCCCTTGCGCGGTCGCGGACCTTGTGACACTTTGCTCTTGTGCATAGCTCCAACATCATGCAGCTCATGGGTAGAGTATTTTATAGTCCTGTGCCTCCTTTCAACTGCCTAGAGTGCTAAGACTCTACTTCCCATAGCTAGTCAGGTGGTCGCAGTACCTGTATAGGGTGTCAACAGGTCATCCATCACATTTCTTGGATAACATTCACCTTCTATTGTTACTGGCTGCGTCATGCACTTTATCATTTGCAGTGCGCCATCATGGGTGATTTGTTTAGTAATATGGGTCCAAGCCAAGGCATCAGGCTGATCAACTCTCAGCGGTAGTCCCCAAATTCATCAACGTGATCATGTGTACCCTATTTTATCACCTTGGTTTTCTTATCGAGAAAATCTTTCTTTATTTCGTCCTCATGCTTCTTGACTTCCGCTTCCACCAGAGCACTTTTCTCCCTTATTCTCACCTTTTCTTTCATAATTTCTTGGTGCCCAAAGTCACCCTATTTGATTTCTTCCTCTGGTCCTAAGAGTTTTGCTTCGTTCATCTTCACAATCCCTTCCTCCAAGGCTCCACGAGTCATCATATCTACCGATGCTGCTATGCACAGATTAGGCATTTTATACTTTAGGGGAATTATAGCATTCACTTCATACTCCAGCCTTAGAGGTGTCTACTCTGTCAGTTTCTTACACTTTGTCCTACAAGCCCACAAAACTGCTAGTACATGTAGGTCCCAATTAGTTCACTGTACATTGTGTACCTTGTTCAGTGCTGCGCATACTTTGTTAAAGGCTTGGGTGTGGATAACCTTCTGTGCACTTGTTCTTTCCATACTATGTTGTTCCAATTGGAGGAGTCATTCACGCCAATGCCTTGTCTGCATATGCTTACTAACCATGTCACGTAACGTGAAGTCTGTGTGCATCTGTGCAGGTTTTGTAGCATATGCTTGTACCCATCTAGAAAGGTGCACACGCAGATCGCTTCATTTAGCCTTCTTGTCTGTGAATCATACCTCAGGCTTCCCAAACCATATGTACATTAGTCTCCTGCATTCGCCCAGTCCTCAAAGCTTCTTTGGTGCATGCCCCACTACCTCACAAGCATAGCACACAGTACCCATTTCAAATCCTCGAAATGTTTTTGTTCTGGCACCTCTCTTTTGAATCTGTTTAGGAATTCATCTACCTCGCTTAACCCATCATACGTAGGCAAATCCCTTACCTCCGTTGATATACAGTGCAGCGATCTCGTCATCATGTTACATTTCAGCGTGGTTACCTCATGTAACTGGTTCTGCCATCACTCTATCTCTTCATCTGAATTCAACATACAGGAGCTTTCGCACTCCCATGAGATTCGTCCATCCATGGTGGGATTTACCCAGTCTTACTCTCACATGGTTATCTTGTAGATGCAATCCAAGTCATCATCGCTTTCATAGTCACGCACTGGCTCCATGTAGCATGATCCTTCTGTAGAGTCTAAAGGTATGACTACGCGTAGAGACTTTTTCTCAAAAATAATCTTGCACTTCTTCTGATTTATCACCCCATTCATTTTAGTGGCCCAATCTATCCCTAATAGCATGGGGTAGGGATTACTATCAACAACAATATCTATCACTTCAAAATCTACCAATGTGATTTCTCCTTCGATATATATGGTGATTCCCTGCAATATTCCCATCAGTAAGATCTTTTGATGGTTCCACATTTGAAGTTCGATAGGAGACCATTGCAACGTAGGCCTCCCCATGCGCTCCCATGTCTACCTTTCAAAATATTTACGTCCAAGCCTAGATCCAAAATTACTTGGTCCATCTCATATTCTGCAATCTACGTAGTCAATCTCATCTCTCTTCCTGTCCTTGTCACGTTCTTTCTGATCTTTCAGACTACACGCGGTTCTCTTGGGGTAGTCCCAGTGCATCTATTTATAAGTTCCTACAGTGCCTTTACAGTCTTGCTGTCACGCAACAACTTCATGCATGTTTCCAGGAATTTCATGAGCATTTATGGGTCCATTTCCAGCTCTGGTTCATCTTTTCTTCCTGAAGTGGAGGCATCAATAAGCTCTTCCTAGCTTCCATGAAGGTTTCCTTAGCGCGCTCCAAATCAAACTCTGGTTCTTTTGTTGGAGACTTGCGAACACAAGTACTATCTTCAAGATGCTTGCCTTTATTGTCCCCTATCATAATTCCACTTCAGAGCATAATGTTCACATTAGGGTCTTCCTCGTGTAGCTCAGACTTCATCACTTGTAGGTTCTGAGTCAGGGGAGGTTCGAGTGCTTCCTTGTCGCACATCCTTGCTATCAGTGTGGGACAATCCTCCATCTCATGATCAAACAATGTACAATACAAGCGTGATGGACGTGTTTGATTCATACAATCATGAGCATAATGTCCTGGCCCTCTGTAATTGTAACATATCAGCTATCCGTGACCTCTTCTAGGTCCTCGTCCACCTCAACCTCATCTGCACCCCTGAAATCCTGTTTGCACCATCCCTACGTTCTGGTCAAGGGGTCGCGTTTCAGCCTAAACTCTGTAGGTGGGAGTCCTATCCATCATTAGTTCATATCTTCTACATGTGCACTCATCATGTCCCACTGATCTATAAAAATTACATAACAACTGTTGCAAGCTCTGCATCTACTTCTGTAATAAGTGGCAGTTGTCTATAGCACACTTTCCCCCTATATGACAAATTGCACACCATAATGCAGGTGTTGTGCTGGGTCCTACTTGTGCCTCTGGTCTTAGTGGTATTGTTCCTCCTCCTGTGAGGTAATTTGTGAACACTGGGCAGTGGTCCTTATCATGAACCTAACCCTTACATTTAACACACCATACCTCGTTGCAGATCTCTGGGCGAGCTGTCCTATCCTATTTTAGACTCTGCATCTCAAGGCACAAGTTTTTCAACTGCACATGGATCTGTTGAACTCTAAGGTTAGGATCCTGTGTGAGGGTTTCATGTATTCTCATCGTGATCTCCAAGGCCTTGGCATAAGTTGTTAGCCTTTGTTGCGACAGCGTGTTCCTTAAATGTGGCATTAGCGATGCTACAAACCATTTGCGGTGTTGTCCATCCGTCAAAGTCATGTTAGCTTCATGAATTGTACACTTTAGTATCTGATCCAACTCCCAAGGAGTCTCTCTTGGTAGCATCATGATCTCCTTGAACCCAATGATCGACTGTGCCTCTGACTTCAGCCTGCTAAAGTCTCTGTTTATTGCAGTTTGGATGTCTTCGATCCCTGCATTCAGATTGTCATTAGAATTATTAATGTACCAGGTCAACATGAGATCCTGAATAACACTGACCAATGTTTCTTTCTTTATATTATCATCTGTGACTCCTTGCGCTTCCCATACAGCTTTTATCACAAACCAAAACTGGTCTAGATCTTCATTGCTTACTCCCTTGAACACTGGCAACTTTATCGTGTTGCCATATTGGGTTGCGGTGGTGGCAGAGGTGGTATGGGCGAAGATGGGGGTGAAGACAAGGAAACTGGTGGTGGTGTGGGTGGGGGCAGTATGCATGGAATCCTTTGCCTTATCAAAATTATCTCCCTTCTTGGTGAGACCTTCACGAGCTCCTCCTCATTCCCTCACAGAGGTGAAATCAACGGGTTAGTTTATAGTTCTGTATCACCTTCATTTCGGTAAATTTTCCCACTTCACGTAGCCCCAAACATTAGTATATTCGTATAACCAGCTTTTCACATAGTAGAATTTTAATCTAAGTGTTGAGAGACTTGACGTACTTACCTCACGATCCTTTGAGGAACCGTCGTTTTGCCTCACTATAGTTGACTGAAGTATCTACCATGAACTCAGTGATGAGTCCTCCTATAATTCGATTGAGCCAGTGATCAACAGTGCATGTGATATTATCCTCCAATGCTCCCAATCTGCACATCAATTTTGGAGTCCACACAATAGGTCTGTCGAGCTTGCACCTTCCTTGGCTATTTTCTATCTTCACAATCAACTCGTATAGCTTAGTATGGAAAGATGCAAAGAAAATGTCATGGATCTCTGTGTATAGATAGTAGTCTAACCACTTTTCCTTTGATAGTCACAAATTCCTATTCTCCTGCACCGCGAACTCGTGAATCTTCCTATCCAACCAATCTTCAATTCCTTTCTTATTTGGATACCAGTGATACGACATCATACATATCTATGCAGATCCCGATCCTGGAAACAAAACAATTTGTTAGCTTGTTGGGGCATGACCCAGGTTCAGAGTTAATTATCCAAATAAATCCCTGTACTACTAGCCCTTTCGGTAACAATCTACAGAGCGCAGACTGAAGTCTCACTCGAAGTAGTATGTGGGGGTGTTGGAACCAGGTTTTCGCACCCTTGATATGTCTATAGGTTTGATTCAGTCCAACCTTGAGTCCCTTCATGTAGGTTACTTCGCGCACTTCCCTGGCCTTCACACCCTGATATATTTGCCTTCGTGCAGCCCTAACAAGAGGCTGTGGGGATTTCATGCTGCTAGAGTAGCGATCTGCACTATTGTCCTAAGTTACACCCCCGATCTTCCTTATCTTCTTATAACAGTTAGTTATCTTCGCATAAACAAATGCCTTATATTATATTTACTCATTCAACACATTCATATGAGTTTGCACAGTAAATAAATAGTAAAATTATAATTACTACCAAATAATACATAAAACAGGAAAAGATAAACAGAAATATGGTAAAACTTCTCTTTTATTATTTCTTCCGACGGTTACAGACTTGACCTGCCCTGCGCACTCAACTGCAGGGGTCCACGCACTTAGCTGCAGACTACTAGGCTTCTGCGCACTTAGCTGTAGAGCCTTCTCCTACTCTATGACCCAAAGACACGACTTACACTTCAACTCAATCAATTCCTTAGATCATCATGCTTCATTATTTTTTCTATACTTAGAGCCTCTCTGTTATAGACATTTTTGGGAACTTCAACCCCAATCATAAATGTCCATAAAATGAGGGCTCCTAATTCCTAAAAGTGTTGCTTCACTACCTAAAGGAACAAGGTCAGCTGATTACATCATCTCCCAGAAGTTCTCCACTGAAAACTGCTCATAAATGGTCAAAACTAGACCAAACTGAAATCACAGTGCAGAGGGTGCGATGCATATCACCTTCCTAGTGCACAAGGTGCGATGCACACTAAATTTCTCCTCTGTAGGGTGCGATGGTCGGGAATGGACAAACGGCAGCGACAAAATGCGAGGTGGAAGATCATGGAATCTTCCATAAGCTTCCCCTCTGACACTTGCCTCTCTGTTTTTGACCAGAGATGAGTAAGAGATCATCATTCTCCAAGTGGAAGCAGGAACTATCAGAGAGAGGACACTAATCAAGATCCCATAAGATGACTCACCTCCCTATAATCATCTATATATGGATCCCTCATCTCAGAGATCCAGAGGCTGGAATTTTGTATCTTATAGAGAAGTGTTATTGGTTTTCTGGTGTACATTCATAATGTTGGGTGATCTAAGCTTTGCTTGAGGTGAATAAGGGCTTTCTAGCTGGAGGATGATGCTGGGTCAGAACATATGGTTGTAATCCTCTTGCTACTTTTTATCTTAATAAAGCTATTCTAGTTTTCTTCCATATTCTTATATACTTGTTTATATATGCATTTATATGGTTAACACACATCTAGTCCTGTGTTATTTATGAATATAGATCTTTGTTTCTTTGATAGTAGTATGTTTCTGTGATTCTACAGGTTCTTTTTGAAGCTGGGCAGATGAAGAAGAAGCGGCGAAGCTCTATTAAGAAGGAGAGGAAATCGAGCGCAAGACTAAGGTTTGTCTTCTTGGTTTTCCTCTTGTTTATTTTTCATAAAAGAAAACGAAAGTAGACTTTACTTGTTTGTTTCTAAGATAGCCACCCATCTTAGTGGGAATAGAAGCATCTGAGTGGACACTATTCCCGGTAACAAGAACATCCATTACTTCAAAAATAAACAATATGGTGCAGAAGAATATCTAGGAAGGATGAAGAGACCAGACTAGGAGAGATCAAGGAGTAAGTATTAGCCTTCAATTCAAATTTTGACAAGAGAGTCCGAGTAGGACTACCTTCATGTTGGCATCAGCAAGGAAAGTTTCTTCCCTGGGAAACATATGAAACTTTGATAGTGAAGGCAAAGAGTAAGATTAATGCTTCCCATGAAAGAACAACAATTCTAAAGGGGTCAACCATTGTGAATCCCTTACAGAGGGATTTTCAATTATTATGGTTAACTAAGACTCTCTTCACTCAAGAGAAAACCTACAATAGAATAACAAATTTAAATATGCCTTATGACAGATTTATGAAAACTCTAGCTCCTGAATTAGCATTGTGGAAGAAATGTCGAGATTTAATATCACTAGCAAAAGGGGTGGAACCTAGAGCTTCCTCAAGCGAGCCTACACATAAATCCTAAATGATTAAATGATGACAAAAGCATATGTTTTATTTTGGAAGAGATATTATATTTTGTAATTTAAACCTATAGTATTTTCAATTCCTAGGCTTAGTCTTTGAGTCCTCATAAGGACCAAGTAAAGTTAAAAGTAGTTGTGAAAGTAGTTTGAAATTAGTTCTTGACAATTAACAGTTCTTGTAATTGTCCTAAATGTAATGCTTCCTTTAAAAAAGACATGAGGGAACCAGTTATGGGGTTCCAAATTTTGGCCTCAGAGAGCAATACTTGTGTAATCTATCAACATTTTCTTAGAGATTTAATAAATTTTCTAGGTAATTCCAACTACCTTTTGAACATGATATGCATTTCTTTTTCTACTGTAAATCATTATCTGTTTTTATTCTTTTGAAAATATGTAAAGAAGTTCTTGGTTATTTCCATTAAAACATACTTACTTTGCTTGAAAAAACTTACAGTACCTATAAATTTCTAGTTTAAATAACCTTAAACTGCACTCCATATTTTTGTATCTTCATCTCCTCGGTCTTTCATGTTTTCTTCAAGGGTTTACTATAGATGATTCTGCTACTGCAGCCTTCTATTTCGAATCTTCTAATTTTTCATTCTTTCATCTTACTTCAACGCAAATATCATTTTCTTAGACAACGTGGCCATCTAGAAAGGTGTTCATTTCTCCAAGAGCCTTCCCTACATTACTTCTTCATAAAATATCTCAGAGTAACCATGTACGGAAGATCAAGCAAAGTTTTCATCTTTATGTACATATGTCTTAGGCATTGACCCCTTCTCATCCAGAGGTTGTCTCTATGGCTATAAAATCATTTGGTATCGTTTATAGGGAATGGAGACTGAAGTTATGTTTCCCTAGGCCTTTTAGAAATAATTTGTTTGTCTCGTGAGAAAAAATAGTGTGTTGGCTGAGTTTATTTCATTAAGTGGGAATAAAACCATCAATCCTGGCTCTAATAAAACCCCACACAAGGTTAGATACTTCCCATAAAAAAAATTCCCAACTTTACCTAACCCTGAAATATTGGTCTCTAGAACGATTCAGAGAGAAACGAAATCTCCAAAAACCCCAAGTCCCACTTTATCTACTCCTTGTTCTAGTTCTTTTTCTTAAGATACCAAAGAATATCATTCATAAGAAGTTGCAAGAAGTTTGGATTTCTTTGAAGGGGGATTTCCTCTTCCTTAGCCCTCTTTCCCTTAGCCTACCCTTGAGGAAAGATCCTTTGAATATGTTTATTTTTATTTTCCAACTGTCTCATAAGTTAAATAAGTAAAAATTGTTGGCTTTTTAGCCTCATATTAGATTGTTCCTTTACTTTCCTAGCGAGTCCTAATTTTTGTGATTCCTCCAACTTCTTTTGTGTTTCAAGCAGGGAATATTCCTGCTCTTCAAAATCAAAGCATGGAAATTCCAAAGTTTATTTTAAATAGATATGCTCCTCTTAATATTCCTCAACCCATAAATGTAATGCCTCAACATTACTTGAAACTATTACCAATATTCACAGGAGAGGATGAACTTACAACTCCAAAACATGTAGAAACTTTTTGTGCCTTTGCAAAAAAACTCGATGTGGAATATTTGGATGTGGTGTTGAGGTTTATTTTTTAGTATTTGGATGGATAGGTCATGTAGTGGTTCAAAACTTTCCCAGCCAATTCAATCAATACCTGGGAAGAGTTGGAGAATATTTTTATACAAAGATGGGGAGAGAAAAAGGGTCATGGTTATTTCTTGATAGATTTTAATGTTATCAAAAGAAAAACAAATGAGGAAGTTAATGAATTTATTAAAAGGTTTAATAAGCTCTATAATAGTCTTCTAATAGAGATTAAACCACCCCCTGCCGGTGCAAAGGTAGTTTTTGCAGGGGCATTTGAATAAGATTTTGGCTTCACATTAAGAGAAATAAGGTATCCCACCCTAGACCAAATCCAAATTGATGCCTTGGATATTGAAGCGAATTTGTCTACAACTAGAAATACAAAATCAAAATTTGAGCATACAAAAAAGAACAAAGGAAATGAATAACCAAGACCCTCAAATGAGCAGAAGGACTCACAAGAACAAAAGTTGGATGAAATGACAAAATTCATTAGAAACTTATCCATTAAATTAGTAAATATGGAGTTGGAAAACAAGAATCCACCCAAACAAATATAGTAGGATAAAAAAAGAAATTTCAATCTCTAGTTTAGGAGACCTCCTCTACAAATTATGCAGAGGGAAAGAAATGACCAAGATAAGGTGCATCCTCCCTTGTATCTTGAGGATGAACTAGAAGAAGTAATGGAGGAAACTCTTAAATATAAGGAAAATCAGTACTCCACACTATTAGAGAAAGAAGGTGAGGAGCCATATGATGAAAGTATGGATTTTGATTCACAAGTTTCACTGGGTGAGGAATAAATTAATGAATATTGCAAAAGATTTGTTGACATGATGTAGGCTAAATTGCATAAAAAATATGATCTTATATAAAGGAAGAGATCTAGAAGTCAATATCAAATTGAAGAATAGTCTAAGAAGTCAATACACTAGTCTATCTAGAGGGATAATTATAACGGGAATATTCCACTCCAAATTATTCTATTCCAACAAGGGGAAACTTCTAAATGTCAACAGATAAAAGTAAGTCAAGAAAAGCAAGTACAATAGCTTGTTACGAGTTAGCAGAGAGTCCAAAAATATAAGTCAATAGAAGAAGAGAAAGTCAAAGAATCAAAGGAGATACATCCATTTAGTATCGAAAAGGATTTGGAGAAATTGAATATCCCAATCCCATTGGCTGAGTTGGAAAACTAGTTCGCTTATAGAAAGTAGATTTTAGATTTTATTAATCTATCTCAAGCAATTGTTTCAGAAAATAAAATTAATATACATGAAGAAATGTCAGTGGTCATGTTTGTTCCTCATGTGGATGAATAGGACTCAACTACTCCTCCCTTTTACATTTCTCTTTTAGTGCATAATCTTATACTTCATAATTTCATGCTTCACTCTGGAGCCTCCCATAACTTGATGCCTCTCTTTGTAATGAAGCAGCTAAATCTCTAGATCACAAAACCATACAAAGATTTCTATTCACTTGACTCCAAAAGAGTAAAATGTATTGTTCTCATAAAATATCTTGTGCTTTCATTGGCTCAAATTCCAACTAGGAGTATTGTGATGGACATAGTGGTTGCAGACATCCCAGCTAGATTTGTAATGTTGCTTTCTAGATCTTGGGGTTCTAGGCTGGGAGGAGTGTTGCAACTAGATTTCGCTTATGCTCTAATTCTGATTTTTAGTGGTGAAGAAATAATAATGTATCGAGAGTTAATATTTTCAAAACAATCACAAAGGAGGGGAGTTCCATCTATTCCGCAATCTACAGTCAGGGAAAATATTTTTCTTGTTTTATGTTGGAAGTGAATAAAGACATTGTTGAGGATACATAGATGCAACTTCCTACAACAATTCTTAAAGTAGAACCAGTATAGAATTATGAGTGGAAATTATATTTTGATGGTGCTTAATCCATGGAGGGAAACATTGTAGGGGTTCTTATGATTTCCCTGAAGGGTGAAATGATTCACCTTTCCTATAAATTGGAGTTTGATTCTACTAATAATATAACATAATATGAAGTTCTAATTCTTGTTTGTAGGCTGTGAAGAACATGAAGATTGAATGTATATCTATTTTTGGGGACTCAAAATTGTTGGTAAAACATATAAGAAGGCAGTGCCAGAGAAAGCACCCGAGGCTTAGTGTTGGGCGCAAGACCTCCCAAGGAAAGTTTTGGGGCTTAAATCCCTGTTTTTGGTTAAAATTTTTAAATCTGATGTAAAGACTCTGCATTTTGTGAGCGCAGAGCGCGAAGTTGTAAATGAATCATAGGGTTGTCCACCCTCAATTTTGTAATGTAATGTCAGCTTTAGAGATCTGCCCATGGTCCGCAGACCATGGGATTGTATAAATAGAGCGAGGCTCTAAGTAGTTGAGAGATAATAGAAATAGAAGGAATGATGATGGAATATAAGGATAGCAGAAGATCTAAGTGTAGAGTCGAGTCTTTAGGTCGTAGATGTTAGAAAATTATATATTACAGAGTAATGGAACACATAAAATATTACAGAAATATAAACACAGAAAATGCATAAAACAAGAGAGACACAAATATATGTGGTTCACCCAGTTTGGGCTATGTCCACGGAGAGACAGACAATCCTTCTTTTATTATATTATCCAGGAAACTGAAGAGATACAACCTATAGCAGATCCACTGTAACTCCCTCTTCACTCTCAATCTCCTCTCTTTTCCTCACTCAGAATACAGATATACATAGACGCAATACAATTCCCTCATATATAGCAAGGGGTTTCCTTCTAGGGAAAAAAACCCTAAATTAAACATAACTTCTACCGTCAGATCTCCGCCTAATGAATGGCCAAGATTGACTACAAAATTACAGCATTTGAAAAGGAAATTTTACATCTATTCTTAGCTTCAAGGGTGCTACCCCCGAAACCCCCCGCCAAGGGGGGGCTCCCCAAAGGTCGTAGCCACGCCCCCTGGACCCCCCCTGCAACAAATATTTCAAGGGCGACATTGCCGCCCCATTTTTAACTGGGGTCCAATTCAGTGATACCTTTGAATACATAAGATAATTAGGCTCCACACCCAACAGTAGAGTAGGAGAAGGCTCTGCAGCTGAGTGCGCAGAGGCCTAGTAGTCTGCAGCTAAGTGTGTGGACCCCTGCAACTAAGTGCGCAGGGTGAGTCGAGTCTGTAACTGTTGAAGCATTAATGAAGAGAAGTTTTACATCAATTCTATGTATTTATTTCCTATTTTTTGTATCGAATATATTGGTTATAAATTTCATTTCTATTGTCTATATGGTGCGCAAACATATTTGATTGTGTTGATTAAGTAAATGTGAGATAAGGTATCTGTTTACGCGGATTTAACTAACAATTGTAAGAAGATAAGTAAGATACGTGGTGTAACTTCAGGAAATAGCGCAGATCGCTTCCCTAGCAGTGTGAAAGCATCTCATCCCCTAGTTAGGGCTGCGCGAAAGGCGATCCTAATAAATTGTGAAGGTTTCGTAGGTCGGGACAGTGTGCGATGTGACTTGCGCGAAGGTAGGCACAATTGGATTAAATCAACCCCTCAAACATCTCCAAGGTTCGGAAACTTGGTTCCAACATCCCCCCATACTGCTTTGGGTGAGACTTCAGTCCACATACTGTAGACTGATGCCAAAAGGGTTAGTAGTGTAGGGATTTGTTTGTCTAATTAAATCTGAACCTGGCTTAGGCCCCCTCAAGCCAACAAATGGTTCTGTTTTCAGGACCGGAATCTACATAGAGATGTCTGATGTCGTATTATTAGAATCCAACTAAGAAGGAAATTGAAGGTTGGTTTGACAGGAGGATTTACGAGCACATGATTCAGGAGTACAGGAACCAGTGACTGACAAAAGAAGAGTGGTTAGACTGCTACTTGTACACAAAGATCCATGAAATCTTCTTCACATCTTTTCCTACTGATTGTATGAGTGGATCGCTAAGCTAGTAGATAGCCAAGGAAGGTGGAAACTCAACAATCTTATTGTGTGAACCCCAGAGTTAGTGCAAAGGTTGGATGCATCAGAGGATAAGATCGTGCACGCCATTGATCACTGGCTCGATCGAATTATAGGAGGATTCATTATTTAGTTCGCAGTTGACACCTCAGTTAGCTATAGTGGGGTAGATCAACGCTTTATCAAGGGACCATGAGGTAGGTATGTAAATTCTCTGAATACTTGGATAAAAATTTTATTGTGTCAAAAGAGGGTTATGCAATTACCTTGATGTCCGGGCCTATGCAAAGTGGAAAAACTTATAGGAATGAAGGAAATAAGGGAACATAAACTAGCCCCTTGATTTCACCTCCGCAAGGGGACAAGGAAGAACTCGTGAAGGTCTCGTCATGAAGTGAAATCCATATGATAAGGCAAATAATTCCACAAATACCACCCCCACCCACACCACCACCAGCTTCACCGCCTTCACCTCCATCTTCACCTGTACCACCTCCGCCACCACCGCGAGTCAATATGGCAAGCATAATAAAGTTTCTTGTGTTTAAGGGATTGGGAAATGAGGATCCAAACCAATTTTGGTTCATGGTAAGAGCCATATGGGAAGCACAGGGGGTTACAAATGACAATATAAAGAAAGTGACACTAGTTAGTGCCCTGCAGGACCGTGCATTTACCTGGTATATTAATCACTCCAATGACAATCCAAATGTGGGTATCATGGATATCCAAGTGGCACTAAATAGAGAATTTAGCAGGCCAAAGTCTAAATCATAGTCGATCATTGGATTCAAAGAAATCACGATGCTACCATGTGAGACTCCTTGGGAGTTGGATCAGAGGTTGAAGTGTATGATTCGCGAAGCTAATATGAATATGGCAGATGGACAACATCACGAATGGTTTGTAGCATCACTAATGCCACATTTATGGAGCGCGCTATCACAGCAGAAGTTAACAACTCAGGAAGAGGCCTTAGAGATCACGATGAGGCTTCATGAGACCCCAATGCAAGATCCTAACTTAGGAGTTCAACAGATCCACATGCAGTTGAAAAATTTATGCTTGGATATGCAGAGTTTGAAACAAGACAAAACAGCTCGATCAGAAGTGCACGAAGAGGTGTCGTGCATAAAATGCAAGGGTCAGGGTCATGATAATAACCATTTCCCGATGTTCGCAATTACCTCATGGGAGGAGGACCAATGTCATTAAGGCCAGAAGCACAAGCAGGACCTAGCACAGCACCTGCCTTGTGGTGCGTGATTTCCAAATAGATGGAAAACACGCTATGGTCAATTGTCATTTGTTGCAAAAGTATACAAAAAATTCACAACAAATGTTTTGTAGTTTTTTTAGGTCATTGGGACACAATGAGAAAACTTGTATAACCTATGAGCTAGTGATGGATAGAACTCCCACCTACAGAGTTTAGGCTAAATTGTGGCCCCTAGACCAGAATGTAGGGGTGGTGCGAACTGGATTTCAGGG
Source organism: Pinus taeda (assembly GCA_000404065.3). NCBI lineage: Eukaryota > Viridiplantae > Streptophyta > Pinopsida > Pinales > Pinaceae > Pinus > Pinus taeda. The sequence continues at coordinate 67,722 of APFE031570744.1, forward strand.
GCGCAGACGAGGCTAAGGCAGAGGAGGACCTAGAAGAGGCCGCGGTTAGTTGATATGCTATAATTTTAGAGGGCCAAGACATTATGCCCACGATTGTACGAATCTGACACGATCGTCGTGTTTATATTGCACCTTGTTTAATCATGAGACAGAAGATTGTCCTACGTTGATAGATAAGATACATGAAAAATGAGTGCTACCACCTCCCTCAACTCAGAACCTGCAAATGATGAGGTCTGAGTCGCGCGACGACAGAGAAAATTTTAAGAACCCCCCCTAAATTTACATGTATAATAAATGGGCGAATCTCCATGGTATATAGGAAAAATGGAAGGCGATTTTATCAGTAATATGATATGTATATATAATTTTTGGCGAATCTCTCACCAGGCATGGTGAATATTTTACTCAATTATAAAATCTTGTGTTTATTGAATACACAAATGAAATCATTGCATTTCTTTAAATATCTTTTGAAATCAAAATTACCGAAATTACATATCGATAATCTAGTGGGTGTAAGATAAAATTCACCCGTGCCATTCACAGAAAGCATGAGAAAAAACCTAATACTATATATAAAACCAAGAAAAATTCAAATTCATCACTTCTAGGGACCTCATAACCACCCTGCCAATACACAAGTATGTTCCTGTTTGCAATTAGAAAAATTACCCAAATTACAATCTGTTTACTCCACTTCTAGGGACCTCGTAACCACCCTGCCAATACACAAGTATGTTCCCGTTTGCATTAGAAAAATTACCCAAATTACAATATGTTTACTCCAGCATATGTTGGAAAGTTATAGAAGGATGACTAGTGCAATCAATCCATTCCTTTTAGCCCTAGATTTGTTTCAGTTTAAAAACAGAAGTATACAAATATACTTGTCCAATGTCTATGCTTTAACCATTCACCTTAAGATGTTTTTACAATATAATTTCCTAAGTCTATTTAATATCTTCATTATCATAAAAACCAACCTATATCCATCTTAACTCCACATCTACCACTCTTAGGGGGATGAAATCTATTTATCCCTCTGAGCACTTGGTAGACCCAGAATTAAGATGGATCTAAGATAGAATTTCCCCTTTAAATAGTCTATGCTCACATGAATACCATGGGTCAATACCATGGGTTATCATAAACCTGGAGCTTAAAAATTACTATTAGTAATCTATAAAAAATAATAAAATTAATAGTTGATTTTTATTTTATTTTTTATTTTAACCAAGCTAAAATGTTTAACATAACATTAAATTACAACATCCATTTTTACTCTTGATCCACCAAGCCCTGAAAGGGATCAAATATTTTTTCACTCTATGATAGTTTGCATATCACAATATTTCATACCTCTCTGGGGTTAGTAGATCCAGAGTAAAGATGGATCTATGCTGGTTTACTTCCCCCATTTAAATAGGCTACATTCCAAGTGAATAACATGGGTCAATACCATGTGCCATTTTGGTGAATACCATGGGTCAATACCATGTGCCATTTTTATTTTTATTAATACTAATATTAGGGTTAATAATGTCTTTTTGCATGGTATTAATAACAATCTAGTCCATGGTATTGGTCCCATAGTAGTTTTCCCATAGGTTTCACCTAAATATAACGCATTTTTTGAGTGTTCGTATTTTTTGAGTGTTCGTGTGACTTATGGAGTAAATATAAAAAAATGTTTTATTTGTTTACCATACCTCTCGTTTATTTATATTTTTATTAATTTACCATGCATCTTTTACAAATATGGTATTTGGCCCATACGATTCACTTAAATAAAACCTCTTTCTTGAGCCTTCGTAAATAGAATGCGTGTTATGGACTAAATATAAAAAGGGGTTTTATTTATTTACCATACGTCTAGTTTATTTATATTTTTATTTATTTACCATACCTTTTAAGTATAAAAAGACTTTTTATTTATTTACCATACCTCCACTTTACTTATATTTTTAATTGTTTACACCCTTGCATGTATATACGGTGACTTATGGATTAAATATAAAAAATGTTTTATTTATTTACCATACCTCTCATTTATTTATATTTTTATTAATTTACCACACCTCTCATTTATTTATATTTTTATTAATTTACCATACCTCTTTTATAAATATGGTATTTGGCCCATAGGATTCACTTAAATAAAATCCATTCTTGAAAATTAGGGCGAATGGGAGGTTGTAACTCCTAATTTCAAGGGCTAAATTTATCCTTTTTACCCTCTCCCTTAAAATAAGGTGGGTTATTTGAGGCGATTTGTAAAAATGTACTATGATACAAAATATTCCCCCACTAAAAATTTAAAACCCCTTAATTTCGCCTAAGGGTGAACATTTGCCCGTAAAATTTTCCATTTTCCTAGGCCCACTAAGGTATACAATACTTGGCATTACCGCAACCGGTATTCCAGTTCATGAGTAACTAGGCCAATGGCTTTATTTCAATCCATAGTCTGGTTCAGGGATCACTAGGCCATGTGCTATTTCTTTTAGAGATCCACCTCACTCAGCTTCGAATCCATCCGACAATCCAACTCAACCAAACATGAGAAACCCATCACACCATGGTTATCTAGAAGTGTAAGGACTAGAGTGAAAACACTACCACACCTAGAAAAACCCATGCCATGAAAACAAAGAACCACGTGCAATACCATGCATGAAAACTCTAGAAAGGAAATCACACATGCAAATCAAAACCTATAAAGAATCTTATTGTAGCTTCTTGATCCTTCTCTTCCTTTCTTTCTCTTTCATTCATCTTTCTTTCTTCACCCTTCTTGATCCAATGTCAAAGTGCTCCAAGAAAACTTGAAGTTTCCAAGAGTGAAAGAGAGAGAGAGAATAATGAGGGAACTCCAAAATTGAACTGACAAAAGGTAACACTGACCAAGTTTGAGCAAAATCTTCCCAATTGATCCTCGAAAGCCATTTTATGAATGAGGCCTCTATTTTCCTCAATTTCCATTATTTTCTTTCATTTTCCTCTTCACATGTAACCTGTGACCTTTCACCTTCCTTTTCTCCTAATTTATATTATTTTCATAAATAAATGTGCAAAAAATGTTATTTTTCCTTTCCAAATCCTTTTCCATTACCTTTGCCAATTTTCTTAGCCATAATAAACAAATGAACACCCACACTATGATATCTTTCCCAACATTCATCATGGAATACATGTCCCATGACCTTGGTGTTATTTTTTCCTTTATTAACTTTTACCACGGATTTTGACCAAGGTTGTTACAGAACCCTCCCCTTTGGGAGAACATTCTGCTCAGTGTTCAATGACACCTATAACCAGTAAGACCCCTACAACTGAACATACTACCCATCGAGCTTTATAACATAGCTTGTTGTAGTATTTATAATGACCATCTACTAAAACATGACAAGCATACCACTTACTGGAGCTTTATAACATAGCTCATTATGGTATTTACAATAAAAACCACATATGCTCATGAACATTTCCTTCAACCAGTAAATAACCATAATGTCTATGGAGCTTTATAAACTAGCTCAACACAATATTTACAATAATATACACATATACTTATTGGCTTGATCAAAAAATAAAAGGGTATGATGCCTGCATCTGCATCAATGCAATCTAAAGGCTCACACATACAATCTCAAACTAATACGAGGATTCATGTCATTCCCAGGAATTCTGGAATCCACTGCAACGTTAAATTTGCATCCAATGTCCAATGCTACATTCCATTGCCACTTGTCCTCTCATTGAATAGTTATCAACTCATTATTCCAGGGAACACTCCAATATGCATATGATTACATCTAGAAATGCTAATTACCAAAACAAATCCATCCCCTGACCTTCTCTTCTCTACTATACAGTCCCTCAAGTGATTTGGTGACCCCCTTCTGTGGAGTCACACACCTTCCAAGTTCTGTTGGCATCCCCATCCTAGGAAGTCCATCCCCCAGTAAGGCCTCCTCGAATCAGAAGGTCAAACAACCAAGGTATATACTTACTTAAAAACCGTCATAAGGTCAAACAACCAAGGTATATACTTACTTAAAAACCATCATATCGGTCATAGCATGCTCATGGAAATAAATAGGCACTATTGGGTACCAATGTCCCATAATGACCCTACTCCTTAAATCTTTACTAATATAAAAAAGCCTATTCCAATTCCTTTTGTTGTTGTTGCTAATGCTTATCGTCAGTTTCGACCACCCAATTAGGAATTTCATGCCTTCCTATACAAAGCACATAATTTCCATTAGATTCAAAATAAATTGAAATAACTTCAAATCATACCTCATTGGTAGCTCATCAATACGGTACACTTGAAATTATCTTTGCTTCATGTCACAATGAGTCAAACTAGCATCTTTTACCAAGTCAACATGTATAAACATATCACATTAGGTTAGTTCAAAAAACAACTATCATAGATTAAAATCAGAAATCACATGTAACCATCATAAACCAAAATCATAGATCACAAGTAATAATCATAGACCATAATCTTAAATCACATGCATAAAAAAACTGAAATAAAATATTGATACATATCCTTTAATCAATACTTATCTTCCACCTTTGTCCTTATTCCGTACACACACCAGATCAGTTTCCATTCCCAACCAACACCCTATTCCTTCTCTTCAACCATGTACACATGCACGTAATGAAAATCACACACATATAACCACACATGACATACAACGCCATGCAATATATGAACCTACACTTGACATACAACACATACAGATACACCTAGTATACAACACAACATAATACATATGCTTACAACTGGTGTACGACACCACACAATACATACACCTACATCTGATGTACAACACATCAGTATACACCCACCTATACCAAGTGTACAACATGATACAATACATAGAGTACAACACAACGAATACACATGTCACGATACCACATCTACACAATAGCATTGCATCCCCACAACTAAGCATGTATGACATGAACACAATACCACACATACATCAGTACCATATGTACAACATGTACACAGTACCAGTTGTAAACAACGCCACCTACACAACGCATGCACAACATCATATGTACACGGCACCACCTGTACAACATGTACACAACATCACATGTATATTGTATCCCCTACACAAAGTGTACACAATGCCACATGTGCATAGCACCACATGTACAGAACACCACACAGATGACATGTAGACAACACCACATGCACACAACACCACATGCACAATCATGCACACAAGACCATATGTACATAGCACCACATGTACAACATGCACACAACACCATATACACAACAGGAACTCAACACTATAGGTACAATAACTGAATATAAAATATGCATAACATATACATAATAGTAGCACTGCACATCCAAAACGACACTGTCTCTACCAAGCAACCTTTCTTCAAGTGTCTCTTTTCCATCCAACTGTATCCTACCATGTCACATATCATACTACTTTCCTTTCACTGATGTATCCCTCAGTATAGCCTATCCATTACATAGAAATGTTAGAATCACATAATATCAACTCATAACCACATGACACTGACCTTGTAGATTTGCTAAAACTACTCTTCTCACTTGATTCCTCATAAACTAGGAACCCCTTCATGTCATTCACCTACGTAAAAAATTATTCCTCCACAAGAATGATTCCTAATGACCCCATTAGACAGTAACATGCATACATACATATAAATATTAGCATTAAACAAGCATTATCCTATCAGACAACGACATACATACATACATATATACATATAAACATTAGCATAAAACCAATCATGCTCCATGTTGACCCTGTTAGACATGACACACATACATACATACATGTATACATATATAGACATTAGCATAATCATGATCATAACATAATTACTAGATATCATAAAGTCAATGTTAAGAGAACTTCCTTTATTCATGCACAACATTGAGAACAATAGTTCCCAAGATAGACAATGTGTCTGACACCTCAAATCCATTTACTTGCCTTTCTTGTTACGTTTCTCATGACTATCCTACCACCATCCATTTCCACCAATGGACTCAACCAATCTAACTGGTTGTCATATTATTACATTGATCTACCCCTTACTCATGCACCAAGCTTCATTTGGGTCTTACATTTC
>APFE031570759.1:8481-29183 GCA_000404065.3 Pinus taeda
GGGAGATTTTTGGCATTATGATGCATGTGTTGTACTTGATGGCAACCCTCTCATAGAAGATCATCTCACTTACATATAACTAGATGAATCTACAGAAGAGATATCAGAAGTGACTGAATGCATGGGATGCAGGACAACTCAAAGAATCAAATGATAGTTCTAAAGTGTGACAAGTTAGCTTTGCCATCAAGTCCGAAGGGGGAGTTTGTTGGCATTATGAGATAAGTGTTGTCCTTGATGGTAAACCACACAGATGACAAATCATAGTGCAGGAGGTCAGTAGCAAGGAATTGATGATCAGTCTACAAGAATGGAGTCATACACAGGTTCATTGTGACAAAGCCACGTATACACGGGGGTTAGACATTATCAAGTCACGTGCACGTATGCACGCACTTTCATGTGAGGAAAAGAGGATATATGTTGGATAACTTACCTTTGGTCCGTGGCAGTTAGTCCTTGGTACTTGAACCTATGGTTTTGGACCATGGTACCTCGTCAGATGTGTTGATCCCTAGTATTGGGTGCATGGTATTGGTTTGTTATGGTTTTGGACCATGGTATTGAGCAAGGCGTAAGACTATAAAAGGAGAATAAGATCATTAGGCGAGGAGGAGAAAAAGTCTGGAATATCTGAAGAAGGATGAGATCTAGTATGTAGGTTATGGGTTGCTTGATCTAAGCTAAGGAGGGATCTCACAAGTTGATGGAGAACAAGATCAAAGGATAGATTGGGATCAAATGGTTTGAAATGAACTATCTCTATATGGTTGATTATGCTTGTTCTAGATCTGGATACTGACGCATGTAATGTTCTGAACTAGGTATAACTTAAGTTTGAGATAGCTGCAAGTCTTGATTGAATATTTATAGATATGTATGCGGGTCAACTTTGGTAAAAGCGCGTATGTATGCAGGTTTGGTTTGTCCAAATAGCGTACACCATTTAAGCTGTGATTTTGATGATACAGTTGGTTCTGAATATTGTTGCAGAGTTCAGTGTTCTGCTCTGTGTTCTAGTGATTGTTTTTCTTAACAGGGTTTCAGTATTGGGTGTTGATGTTTCTAAGTGTTTGTGAGTTCAATGATATTGATCGGTCCAGTATGAAAATTGGATGAATCAGGGCCTTCAGATTGTAGTGTTGTGCTTCAGTGTATCGAGTCTGAAAATTGATGAAACTTGGTACCTGGAGGAAGGAAGAGAAGGATGTAGCCTTATCTAGGCCAGCACCTACATACTAGTATCTTGGCTAGTGCAAGTGCTAAAGAGGGGGTTGTAGCTCCCTTCCAGGAGAGACTGGAAAACGAGAGAGAGTTGTAGCTCTCTGCAGGTTGCAGCCTGCGTACTAGTAAAGAACTGCACCAGTACATTGTAAAAGAAGTTTCTTATTAAAGGAAGATAGAAACAAATTGCAGCAGGTGGTTTTCACCCACATTAGGTTTCCACCTTATATCATGGTGTTCATGTGTGCTTCTTATGTGTGATGATCTGTTCTGTTTACTGCTTCTGTTTGCTGTTCATATGGTCAATGAAGTTCTGATGCATTATCTAAAGATCAACATGTAATTGATTATCTGAATCATAAATAATCTGGATATACGCTAGTTTGTTTAGACACAGCCACGTATAGACGTGGGATCTCTTAACTGAAGTGGCGTATATGTATCTAAGTATGGAAATGAAAACGTTTTACTGATTTAATAATACTGATTCACCCCCCCCTCTCAGTATTATTTCCAACAGGACAATCCAAGCAATTCATCTTGTATGTAGGATCTTCAAAAAATATTAAGATAGACAGAAACACATGTCTAAGGATTGCTTTGGGAGTTGAACAACATTTAACATATCTCCATGATGATTGTAACCCATGTATTATTTATAGATATGTAAAAACTTCCACCATTGCCTTAGATAACAATTTGAAGCTCATTTTTCAAACTTTGCCAATGCCAAGTGTATCCCTTCAACAAAAACCCACACCTCTACCTATGCTATTGGTACTATTAGTTATATTGACCCTGAATATGCAAGGATGTATAGGCTTCACAAGAAATGTGGTGTGTACAACTTGAAGTTTTTCTTTTAGGGTTACTCATAGGGAGGAAAGTTGTGGATAAGGACTCAAATTTTCTTCAGTTCGTAAAATGATAATGACTAAATTTTCTTTAGCTGGGATTTTCATTTTGTCAATTGTGAAGCTTTTTTATCTTGGAATGTTGCATGGATGAAGAAAATAAAGAAATAACCTTGGTTTCTTTGACATGAGAATTTGAATTCAAATTATATCAAAAGCATACAATGATATAGTAATGGAAATTATAGATGAAGAAGTAGCAACAACCTACATAGATCTTTGGGTTGTAAGAAAGATCTTCTAGCTTCCACGTACTTTTCACAATGAGACAACCTTTTGGCCATCCCACCATGCATGAGGTTACCATATTTCTTTAGTCAATCTCTAAGTATCTGTGTAAACCAACCATCCCCAACAACAATTACAAGAGGTATTTGGATGATTATGTGGAAGGAAATCATAAAGATGTTATAAGAAGCATGAGTAGCACTTTTGATGGACATTTATTTATGAGATCTAGCAAGGTTATTTCACAAAACACTATTTGACTATTTTGAATACTTGAAAAAGCCTTAGATGCAGCTAACAATCAAAAGTGTATCCAATTATCTATTCTACCATATTGTTATCAGTGCAAAATAAATCTAGCCTCTTATGTCTCAAGCTCACATTTTCCAATTTTGTTAATAGGACGGAGTGTGCTATAAAATTCAAATCTTGGTAGCTAAAACAAATGAGAGTGTCAAGTGTTATGGGTGAATGTTTTGTGCATGGTTTTATAGAGAGGCCAATTATAATATTTGTAACATTTTTGTTTCTTGAGTGCTTTTCTAGCTAAAGTTTAGTAACCTATAAATGGAATCCAATAGTATCTTGTGTAGTACCCAACCATGAACCTAAATATTGTTGCTTTAAGGTGGGAAACATTGTTGAAATAAGATAAAAATCATGTTACAAGACAATACTAAGTAGCTCTTTTCATCTGTCTTCGCTCAAATACAAATTCCTGATATGGTTTACTTGAGGGTGTTTTGAGGTCTAAAATGGGCCTCCTAATGAAATTATAAAATAATAGTGGAAATAATAAAAGAAGATTAGATTACATCAAAGTTTAGAGATAAAAAAAGAAAAAATCATTTTTTCAACTAGTATTTTCAACTTATCTCTTTACTCAAATTTTGAGCAGCAACAATTGTTGGATGAAAAATTTGAATCTTCATCCAAGCAATACCCATCTTCCATACTTCTGATGGATGCTACTACACAAAAACTAAGAAATACATGGAAAATGTGAAATACATGAAAATTGAGAAATACATGAAAAAATGTGATTGCAATCACATTTTTCCATATATTTCTCACTTTTCATGTAGAAGGGTCCATCGAAAGTATGCAAAATGGGTAATCCTTAGGTGATGAATTAAATTTTTCATCCAATGACTACTCCCACTCAAAATTTGAGTAAAACCTTAGGGAGATAAATCGAAAATATGAGTTGAAAAAGTAGTTTTATTATTTTATTAGTTTTTACACATTTTACTTTTTTACTTTGAAAAATGTGAATCATCCCTCATGGTTGACATCATCGCCTTGAGTCCTATTGTTTCTTATAAAGTTTATTTTGGTTGTATATTTTTCTTAGGAGGCCCATTTTAGTGCTCAAAATTCTCATAATGGAACGAAGTCCTCTTTCCTTCCTAGCACAACAACAATATATACACCTAAATCAATTAATGGTGGATATCTGTGTACATGAAGAATATTATATGTTTATTTATTAAATAGAAATCCTTCAATGGAGTTTTGCTTGCAAGAAGTGAGTATTGCTTTTGTCTCTCTTGCCTGATGATTTTTCCCCTGTCAAGATTTCGGCTTGAAATAATCTCCATAGCCAAAACCATGTTCTCAAGTTAGGTCTCAATGGTCATTAGAAAATTATGCTCTTTAGGTGGGTCTATTCATATTCTTCTTTGTTAGATTAAATCACCAACAAGATAGAATGGGAAGTCCTCTCGATTTTTGTTTTTTTGAAATTTTGAGGTGAATTGTCTACTAGGTGAAATTTAAATATGGAAATAATGTGTGCCATGTGTGTGCTTAGGTTCTGTTCTTCAACTATTTCTGTGTGAGGGATGGGGTTTATTAGATTGACACTGACAGCATATGGCAGGATGGAAAATGTTATTTTTTCATCCAAATAGGCATTGTCCTATGAAAAATGAATAGGTTATCTACCTAATATGATGCAAATGCTCTTTTAAATTTGTTTTCAAACATATGGTTGTTGATTTGCTAAGGAAAATGGAACATATTTATGAAAATCACTTAATTATATGATGAATCAATACTTGGGCTTTGCAGACATTACAAACAATAATACCAAGCAAGGGATTAATTAAATACTTTTTATGTTAATTTATTACAATGCTGAAATATTTTTCCATATTCATAGTTTTATATTCTCTAAAGAGATAAAAGTGACGTTGTATTAGCCTTAAATATATTTTTAATTGTCTCTAGGGAGACAAAAGATGGGATTAAAGACATATTGTCTCTATAAATAAAACATATTTACTCCCAACTATTGTCTCTAAAGACAAAAAAATGAAACTATCTTTGAGAGACAATAATGCTTGTCTTATATATTTTCTTTATAGAGACAATTTTTTAAGACAATAACTTGAGACATTCGCTTCAAGACAATATTTAAGACAATTCAAAAGGTTTTTTTTGTCTAAACTTAAGACAATTTACCCGAATATTGTCTCAAATATTGTCTTAAACCCCCTATGTGTAGTAGTGGTATCATCATGTCAACCATCTTATGACAAATCATATCATCATGTCAACCATATTCCCACTTCTACATCAATGGGAGAAATCAGAATAAATTGTTTCATCCAAAGAGAATATCTACATGGAACAAAACAAAAGAACTTGTTTCATCAATAGAGAATATCTACAAGAATAGTAGTAGATTTCACTTGCAACATTATTTTATTTTGTTTACATGCAACCCTTTAGCTATTGAAACTTCATTTCTTTTTCTTGTGCAAATCTTTATGCATGATCACATTCTCAAATTATAAGTTATCTATCTCTTTCCACTCTTTCATCTTTATGTTTGTAGGGTTTATCAAAATTTTGACGAGCATGTAAGGAGGCCCTCATTTTTTTGGTTGCAAATCTTCATGCTTCAACAACAAGATTTTACAAGGGCTTTACGAATTTTTTTTTATGTTTACACTTCCCCATTTTCTCCTAGATTATGTGTTTATAATAATGGAAATAAAGTATTGAAGACATGTATTTAACACATTGTTAACAACTTTAGACAGCATTGCAGCATCAACATGAGAACACACAAATATAATCAAAGAGATAAATATTTTGGAAGGTTAACCAACCATATATTTATTTATTCTTCATAAGTATTTACATAGATGATATATGGTTGGAGTGGTTGTACTTCCAACTAAACATTCATTACATTTACTTCATATATATACCCTTTATTAAACAAATTTACTCAATGTATAATATGCTATGTAGAACATTACATTAGTCTACGAGGCCCTTGAACACCATCCCTCTTCTTATTTCTTGGGTTCATCTCTTGATGCAGCTTCCAACACATTTCCACAATGTGACCATCAATGTTGTAGTTGTTGCAATAACTGTTATGATCATTGCACTTAAGTGTACTGGTTGTTATATTCTGATCATTCCCTCAATTCAACTTCTTCTTCGCCTCCCTGGAAGCTTCATGTTGTTCTTCCTTTCTCGAAACACTTGACTATGCATTATACTAGCATATGCTTTCTATATATTGTGCCTATATAGAAGCCTCATCCAATGTTCTTGGCTTAAATATTGCCAACAAACTTCATATATGGTTATGTAGGCCTCCTACATCTAAGCTCTTGCATTATTGAAAATCTATATCACTCTTGGATAGAATCATAAGGTTTGGAATTTAGTTGGATATTTTCGGCCCCAATAAATGTCATTTAATTCCTCAAAAGGACTCTAGAAGGTTTCACACCTTAATTCTACAAATTGGGACCCACCGATAAAAATGACCACTTAACCTAATTCTTCTAATTCTCCACTCTAGTAGCATTAAGATGGATGAAAAATAATGTGAATATTTAAATAATGGGATAGGATAATTATCCTTCAATAAACCTTTTTTAAATCCTTATAATCATCATAGACCCTATGGTTCCTTGTTTCATGGCGATTAGAAAGAGATTATATACCAACCCAATAAAGGGATAATATCTAGATGAAGTCATCATGATGAAGCTTTTCAACCTCCATATTCATTGTAATTAATATCTTACGATTGAAAAGCTAAATCTTTCCCTAAATACAGTTGGATCTGTCATGCACTCTTATCTCATAGATGGCAATTAAGGGATTAAAATTAGGCATCCCATGATAAATCGAAGAAAAACCATAGTGAAATACCTTGAATAACACAATGTAGCTTATAAAATTTATGAGGAAAAGGTATGAACCTATTAAAGTGTTTTCCATGACACCTAATTTAATTGATATTTTCATGAGTATGATCCTTGAAATGTTTTCCAAGTTCTCTTTCGACATAGTTTCATGTGTTACAAATAGCAATTGCTGCCACTTAAAATTGTGGGGAGGAATAATTTTGTCAACATCAATGTCTATTGTTCCTCAAGGCATATCAAATGGATCCATGACATGCATTATGGAATCATATCAAGAAAACTCACCATGTAAGGCATCATGTGAGATGAGTCGAGTATCTTAGTATGTGGGAAGAGGATATTAACAATGTTCCACATACTGCTATAGGGATTTAATCACATGGTGGAAATTGATTTCTTTTTAATCTTACAATCCTTTCTAAGGAGAGGACTTATACCTTCTAAATCAAACATGTTCTTGGCCTTCTAGGTTTCTAGGATGAGATTTCTCAGAGTTCAACAATCTACCACTATACAAACTATGTTTACGCATTGTTCTCTGATTGTCTCAGGTTACTATGACACATGTTAATTGGTAAATTAAATATCCTCTTTTTATATTTGGAATATTTCATACTAATTCGTTTTGTAGAGGGGTAGCTTTGCAAGAGGAATTGAAACTGGGGCCCCAAATGGTCTACTCAAAAGATATAGAAATATAACTTCTCTAGGAAGAGTAAGCCAACTGCATGAGGAAATTTACTTTTCGAAATTCAACCACAACAAATCCACCCCAATGATAACAAAAATAATGGATATCTTAGTAGAACCAAATAAAATTATCCAAAGCAATGAGTACGGGTTGGTTTTCCTACGTCAATTAGTAGAAAATAGGTCCATGTGAACCAACATATTCTAGCAGTGAATGATGCACATTTACTCAATAGGTTGGAGACTTCAATGCCATAAAATCACCTTACTAGGAAGCAATCATGGAAGAAGGTGGCCCTTCTATTTAGATCTCATGCATGTATCTTTGTAAATATTTTTTAATTCTAAGAAAAAATCAGCATTATATATGCATATAGATATACTAGAATATATGGAAAAACTTCCAAATTTTTAGGATAAGGGTCCTCTAAATTTGATGGTCTCAATGATTCTATCTAGCTAATAACTCATTTTTTTTCTAATTCTCTTTATATAACAACTACACTTATGAATATTTGAACTAATAAAAATGGTATTCCTATTCTTATTAAGAAAAATATAAGACTTAAGTAATAATTGATATTCATCCCCTTGATAAGGGGTGCAAAAACATGTGTAATTTGTAATTTTTAATAAATCAACTAAACCATAATTATAATTATTAATAATCATCTCTCCTCATACCATACTTATCCATCTAGATTATCTTTTACAACCTTAAATTTCTATGCAATGAAGAATGACTCTCAATTATATTTAACTACCATAGAATTATGTAAATTAGAATCTATAGATTTTATTAATAATAATATTTGTAAATGTAGAATATTTTTAACCATCTATACCATGAAGAATCACTCTAAATTATATCTTATGTAGATTAGAGTATCTAAATTCTGTTAATAATAATTTCCCCTCATTATCATACATTATTTTCTAGTTTACTTCCTATATTTTTGTGTGTTCCAAATATAAAACATTACCAAAGCTATAAATGAACATCACTATATCTGTCCTTCAAAGATAGTGAAAATGTGTTGGTAGATATTCCGAGCCAAAGCAAGGTATGTATGCTAATGGCCCTCAATAGTTAGCCATGAATTTTTTGGACTACATGACATGTCTATCGTGGTCTCCTCGAAGTGTGAAATATTTATGGTAATGTTCTCTCCTTATCACCATAAATATTCAATGGTACTATTCTCCATACAAAACTCGGAATTGTTTGAATGCAATATTGTCTTTTGTTGGCCATTATCAAAACCATCACACTTCTAAAGAGAAGCCTTGGGAATGATCCATGTGATATGACAAAAACTATTTTAACACATGAGAAACACCATTTAATTGATTACCACAAAAACATATGTATTATCTAAACACTTTAAATTATGTGAATATTTTTTTATCGAAATCTTAATTTGTGTTGTTTAATATTTTTATCTAAATCTTAATTTTTGTTTTTTAAAATAAGTTTTTAATAATTTAAGATATTAAAAACTTTTCGAGACATTAACATTATAAAAAATTAACACTTTAAACTTATGATTTCAAAAAATCCTTAATAAATCAATCCATTTAAACTAAAAAAAATTAAAACTCCTCTAAAACAAAAAAACATACACATGAATCTCCTTTGTACCGTACTTCATACCTCTTATTTAGTGCAGTTGCAATAATTCAGCGATGAAGATTCTTCATAAACAAAGTTTATCATGCAAAGTTCAATTTCAATTAAAAATGGATATTTAGTAAAGTTGCAATAATCTAATAATAAACATTCTTCATATTCAAGGTTAATCATGAAAAAATCAATCTCATTTAAAAACAGATGAATAATTTTTAAAAGGCTTAAGAAATAATAGAAAACGTGTTACAAGTAGGTCCATAGAAGGCAACCAATGCTACACGATTCATACGATACACGATTCATACCGAAGTTTTCACCTTAAACAATAAGCATGCGTATTTTTCTTTTAAATGTTTTGGATATGAACTTAAATAATGCATATCTGAATGGCTCATTTTACGTGTTTTATATCTTTTCTAAGTTTTATGATTTCTCAAATTAAATATTTGATAGTCACAATATAAGATGCCCAATTTTAAATTCAAAGAGAGTCAGAATCTTATATTTAAAAATATTAATATATTATCATTTTTTCCCATTCTTATATAAGTTTTTTAATTTCTCAAATTAAATATTTTAACTAGGGCACAGATGGAATCACTTTACTAAGGACAATGACAATTATGAGTGGACAACATGATGTTATTCCTAGAAAATAATTTATGCGTCCAATTAGTCAAACTCATATACTCCTGTCATCTTTAAAAATTTACTTTATTAAATAGTGTTAACACGTGCAAGTATGCCATTCCTTTGTCGATTCCCTATGGACTAAGAATTGAACACATTCCTCTTTCTATTCCTTTTGCAGCTGAGCATTGAACGTATTCTTCTTTCTGTTCCTTCAGCGGCTAAGCGTTTAACACGTTCATCCCTCATTTCCTTTTGTCTTACCAGAGTCACAGAGTTCCACTTTACCATTCCATCAGATTTTGAATGGAAAGAACAGTCCCCTCCTCCTTGCAAGCGAGACGCCTGGCTATATTAGAGACTTGAAGGTTCCGATTTTCCTTTAAGTGGTCATTGGCAATTTTCATTAATCAGGCAGGCAGCAGGCGGTGGAGTTCAAAATAGAATATTTAAGGTGGAAAACCTATGCTTCGTCCTCTGATTCTTAGGCACCATGGTGTCCTCATTATCATGGTAGCATTGATGCCAATGGAAGCATTCAGATACAAACAGCAACCAAATCAGTGATGTTTGCGGAAACCGGACTTTGTATAGATGATGATACCGCGCGCTGGTGTAATAGTTGGTGACCTCTCCACCAAAAGTCCACATGTTTACGGTCTGCTCGGAACATCTTCTTTAGGGCCGGTGGCGCAGATTGATCAGATTGCTAAGGAGGATTCATCACTCACGGTTACGCAGTGTTGGAAGAAACTGGTAGCCAACAATGGCAATCCAGTTCAAACCCTAGCGCGTAGCTCACCCAGTTCCAGAAACCCTTTTTTCTCACCGACGCGGAGCGTCGAACGAAGAAAACGGCAGCAGGAGGATGTCATGATCATGAGGCTGGCGAGGAATGCATTGGGAATGCTCGTCTACATAATCTGAGGCGGATTAACATGACTCTGTTATCGCTTCTAATATGGCAAGGTGAGGCTTTCTATATCTCAGGCATTTCAATAAATTTATCAAAAAGATAAGTAGAGGGGCAATAGTTTTACTTGTGTTTCACATTTTTGTAGATAAAACATATGAAAAGAAGAATTAAAAACGAAAGGAAAAGAGTAATTGTTCTACTTCTGTTTATAATTTTGAAGACAAAACGCACATTATCTGACAAACTGCTAGAAGCCATTCGATAGATTCGTCATTTACAAAATAAGCTAATAGAGGTCAAAAAGAAAAGGCGTACTAAATTTTTTGCCCCCTCTTTAACCCTTTTCCAACACTTTCGGTATCTATAAAAACCTGCAAGCTTCCCAGGCTTAAGCCTCCAATGTCCGTGATAAATTTCAGACCATAAGGGTTAGCAAATTTGTTCTACGTGTTCAAGTCACTCTAAATATTGTCAAGAATCAGATCGACCTATGCTACGGTTTCTTCTACAAATGATAGGTTTCTTTAAAATATGATTCACACGAAGGTACTCTCTTACTGACCCTCAAGCTGAAACGTTTGTCTGAATTCCTTTTTTCCAAATACTTTAACGACTGTATTTTAACCCTACAGTCTTAGATTTTCGCCACCTTGATAACGTTGTCCTGCACGGGATAATTGAGCAACTGATGAATGGCACCATTCTAAAATGTTCAATGAAAAACTAATAAATAGTTTACTTTTCTTCTGGCTACTTATTTCTGTTAAATGTATCTTGACTTGGCAACAAAGCTCCCTGAGACTAGGTGTAAATTCAAAACAGGCTGGACTCAAAGTTCTATTTATTAAACTTAAAACAAAAGGTTTAAGTACATTTTCCTTTATATAGTGTAAGCAGGTTTTCATCTATATAGGAGCACAAATGTTTGTGTAACGTGAGTTTATGTTGTAATTTTCTTTTCAGTTTTCAGTGTTATCGTGTTTGTACAAATGGAACTTCGAAACAGAAATAGTGAAAAATAAAATGATTGGAAACTGGGTTGTACTTTTTATGCTACACGCTATTTATATTGGAGACTAATCGCACTCATTCACATTCACCAAGATAGCTATCCAGTATTTATATATCATTCACCAAGATAGTAATCAAGTATCTATATAGAGAGAGAACCAGAGAGAGATACAATATAGTTAAGCATAACAAATAATTATTTGTTTTGTTAGAGGTGAATATTTTCAATATTCAGAATTAATCATAATTAATCATAATTGATAACATAAAACTTGAAAGTTCAAATAGATAATGTTTCATTACCGGAAACAAGGGACAAAAGCCCAAAATGAGAAGTCTTTAGAATCCATAGTGCTTAAGTTACAAGCAAAGGAAACTAGAGATATACTATAAGAATAAGCTGTTAGCAACCCAAATAGGAAAGAATGAGAAATAAGGACTAAAACCATGAAATATAAGAACCTTGAGCATTAAGAAGACAATGACATGTTGAGGCTGAAGGGTTGTTCTTCAACCTTGCATGATAGTGGAATGGGAGAGTTATGTGGTGATCCCGTCTTTAGCCTAACATGTCTCCCCTCTATATCAAACATGAGATCCTTGAGCATGTCTAGTCTGTCCATGGGATTGACTTGAGTTTGTCTCCTATCCAAAAGAATGTCTCTAAGCATTAGCTTTACATGCTAGTACAAGTGCATTGTAAGAATATAATGATTCTCACAACCTCTAGAGTTACCAGTGTCAAGACGCTAAGAGGCAATGCTTGACATAACCTCCAAGTCGAATGTGACTCGTCTTTCCCATCAAATTTACTCCTAGATGTCCAAAGGAGTTTTTTCTTGAAATATGTGGGTTAAGGAATTAATGCACAACCTCACTTTGGAGTGTCATAAAACAGTGTGAACTCCACCTCCCTTGTAGCCTTGAGCTCACTAAAAATCCATCACTACTGGAGGCAATGAGACTTCACTAAGCGAGGGTTGAAGCGAGGTGAGAAGCTATAAGAGTTTGTTTTGAAGGAATTTAATCATAATGTCATGCCAAGTGGATTTCACCAACAATGGCCTCGATGCAAGTCCCACTCCATCTCAAAAATTCACCACACGAGGATGGGTGTCACACCCCTACACCTACCGTAGTCTTTCAACCGCTTATAGCGAGGTGCAGCGCCACTGAATAGTTTTTTTTCACCAATACTTATGTTCATGGACTACGCCTTAACATTCGATACTTAGTTTATTTTTCGTTACCAAGTATTATCTTTGTCCTTTATACAGATGAAATCCCATACATATTCATCATCAACAACAATTAACACATATACAATTGCACAACAATATGAGTCTCACTGAATCAATATATATAATCTTATTTTATAAGTACAAGTTAAATCTTGGGAAACCGCAAATTTGCACTTAGCCAAATTTCCAACTTTCGACAAACTCGGTTGCCTAGCTCGTCGTCGCCTCCGCGCGTTCACCACACAACTCACCAACCCTTCTTTCACGTCATCGCACGATCGTGTTGTGTGCCCAACTTGGGTGTGCCTCATCATAACCAAGTCGCCACACATGGGCACCTCCACACGAGTCACACCTCTATTCACAACTCCAACACTTCACCGTTTCCACCATTTCGTCGTGCACGGAGCGCCCTACGTGGGTGACCCATTCACATAATTCTTCATTTAGGCGTGCATGGCATGCCCTCACCCAGCCACCCGTCTGCATGTCCACCTGTTCACCCAAACTCGTTCACCTAAGTCACCACACGACCTCACCTGGGTCACCCGACGCCCTCACTCGGTTCACCCGAACGACTTCACGCGGGTTGCCCAACGACCTCACCTAGCTTGCCCGAATGACCTCGCTCCGGTTGCCCAATGACCTCGCGCTATTCGCCCGAACGACCTCACTCAAGTTTTATGCCCGACAACCTCGCTTGAGTTTTCTGCCCAATGACGTTGCTCAAGTTCTGCCTGAATGACCTCACCCGAGTTTTCTACACGAGTTTCTTACACGATTTTTTTCGCCCAAGTTTCTCACCTGACTTTCTTACACGATTTTTTCACCCAAGTTCTGCCCATCGGGCAGGCTCATCCATGCACCGCACAACTCATCTAATCGAACTCATGTTGGTCGAATGATGATGCCTCGTCTCCTCAAACGCTCCACCAATATATATGGGTAGGTGGCGGGTTATGTCAACCGGCCAACCCTTGCCCAATGCCCAAGCCAACTCGTCCAACATGTTGCCTTCACCCAAGTGGAGGGTCGGCCCTCCCAACTCATGGGACTGCCCTCACAACTCACCCAACGTCATATAATCTCATCTCTTGGTTCATTTCGCATGCATTTCACACAAGTCCTTCGCATGGTGGAGTCACCTTGCCCGTCGCATGGACCGCAAGTCCTTACATCCTCCCCCACTTGAAGTCATTTTCGTCCTCGACAATATCTCATCCCAGTAACCATCTATCATCAAGATATCCATACCAAGGCACATACTCCATCGTTACATCATACATCGGAAATCATCTCAATCTGTGATCATCAACCCCCCTGTCACTATTTCCACATGCTACTCCCCATCCTGGAAGGTTGGACCCTCCATCCCAAGCTACATGCTTTCTGCAACATATCATGTCGATCTCATCATCTATCGTCATCATGTGAACTTCTACCATGATACTCCAAGAATTGCTAACACATCTTTGTGCATGTCGACCCCCATGTTTTAACTAGTTGGGTAGCTAATCCAATTGTCATGCTCCAACCATGAGAATGCACATCCTCATTACATCATCAGTTGTTTCTCTGAGCATCCCGTCACATCCTCAACTCGATCAAGAATCCATCTCCATATAAGTGTAAGCCATGCTCAGGTCCATGAAGTAGTCTCCATCTCATCTGCAACATGTTGTCCATGATGTTTGGTTTCAATGTGCTGCATGAAATCAGCCACATCTATCCCAACATTATCATCCATCTGCAAAAATCCATCTCCTCAAAGTGAAGAGATGATCACATCAACCTGACTCTCGATGTGCCACATCCAGGTCCATGAAGCAACCTCCATCATCTCTGTTATGTGCCATCCCTCAAGTCTGCCATAGAAACAAGTATACGCATGTCTCATCTATCCATGTGCTACCTATGATCATACATCAATCAGATTTCATGTGTCAAAAGTGGTTAAGTCTCGGCTCAACCCATGCCTAAGTGTTGCAACCAAGGCATCATGATCATCGTAACTCCATCACTCCAAAGTGTATCATATCGATGCTTCACATCAAGTCACTCTTCCAAGCCACACCCATACATGTACTCAAAAGTATCCATCCCATTTTACACCAAAGTCTCCGACCTCAGCTCCTCAATGCATTAGATCCTCCAAGTCCACCATATATGAAGTCCCCAAAAGTCACAACAATATCATGTCATCATGAGCTCCATGAGTCATCTCCAACCAACACTTTAGCAAGCATACAAGTCTCGGCCCAAACGTCTCTACAAGATGCTTCAGCCCTCCATGTAGTAGGAATGCTCCATAGTCTACTCACAACTCCATCCAAGTCCATGGCCTTGTTGTACGTAAGTGCACAACCTCTCCATCGGCTCATAAATAATAAGTATCCATGTCATACTAGCAATCTAGTTGCACAACATCCCTCCCTTGGAACTCCTCATTGGATTCCCATAAGTGTTATACGGGAATAGTGTCCACATTGATGCTCCTATTCCCACTAACATGGGTGGCTTTCTTAGAAACAGACAATCAAAGTCTACTATTCATTCGTTTTATGAAAATAGATGAGAGGAGAACCAAGAGGGCCAACCTGAGTCTTGCCCTCGATTCCCTCTCCTTCTTAATAGAGTTTTGTCGCCCGCTCTTTGTCTGATCAGCTTCAAAAGGACCTGTAGAACCACAGCAACATACTACTATGCAAGAAACAAGGATCTAAATTCATAAATAATGCAGGATCAGATGTACATTAACCATATACAAGCATATATAAACAAGTACACTAGAATATGGACGGAAACAAGAATAGCTTTATTCAAATAAAAAGTAGCAAGAGGATCACAACCATGAGAAGCTCTGACCCAGCATCATCCTCCAGCTAAGAAGCCCTTCCTCACCTTAAGAAAAGCAAAATCACCCAACACTGTGAATGTACACCAAAATACCAACAACACTTCTCTATAAGTTACAAAATTCCAGCCTGTGGATCTCTGTGAAGAGGGATCCATATATAGATGATTACAAAGAGGTGAGTCATCTTTTGGGATCTTGATTAGTGTCTTCTCTCTGATATCTGCTTCCACTTGGAGAATGAAGATCTCTTACTCATCCCTAGTCGAAAATGGAGTGGCAAGTGTCAGAGGGGAAGCTTCTAGAAGATTCCATGATCTTCCACCTCGCATTTTGGTCCGTGCCATTTTTCCATTCCCAACCATCGCACCCTACAGAGGAGCAAAACAAAATGGATCAAACCCTATACATTGGGAAGGCGATATGCATCGCACCCTTTGCATGGAGCTTTCAGTATGGTCCAGTTTTGACCATTTATGAGTAGTTTCCAATGGAGAACTTCTAGGAGATGATGTAATCAGTTGACCTTGTTCTTTTAGGAAGTGAAGCAACCCTTTTAGGGACTTAAGAGCCCTCAGTTTATGGACATTTGTGATTGGGGTTGAAGTGCCCAAAAATGTCTATAACAGTTGCCCCCGAAAGCATGAGGTCGTTAATCATTTTTGATGTCGGGTGAAATGCTTTACTATGAGGATCTGAAGTTTTTCTGAGCTGGGAGGCGACCTGTAATAAGATACAATACAATACATTATTTGACGACATTTTTTCATGATCTGGTTGAGGTGAGAATTCCCATTCTCAGCTTTATAAACTCATTTTCATGTACATAGGACAGATGATCGTCTCTGTGACAGACTGATGATATGGACACATCATCCTTTGATTTGGATGATCATTTGATCGGTAATGATGTACACAGGATGTTTTTATATCTCTGAATATATCGCAGCCCAGATGGATGAAACTAGATCCAGGGTCTTCAAACTCGGCCAATCTTCACTCGGAGTACAAGTCGATCCATGTGAAAAATGTTTTGGAGTCGAACATGGGAAGACATCACCTGATTACCAGCCAATGATGTAAGTTGTTAATAGGCATGAGAGGAATCAACAATAATGACAATGACCCTCAATGTACTACAGTACAATTTACGTGGTGTGAATAATGACTTGGCGTCAAACACCACTCAAAATCTCTTCGGTCAAAGGCCACTGATGTAAACCTGTCGCCGAAAGTGAGAAACTTGACATTGAGGCATGCAAGCTTCAAAGTACTTAAAGGGTTGTTCCTAAGTCAACTTCTTGGATAATGAGCTGATGTCGACAAGAAGTGACTCGTCACAGGAGGGCCTTAATGAATCCCACATCAATGACATGGAATGAAGCAAATGATTTTGGAGTTGAAAACAGACTGATGATATGGGGTTCAGGGTGGCGGTCATGAAGGAATGAAGCATGAATGTATTGTAGTGGGTGAGACTCAAGTGAGTTATCTGAATGAATTCTCTTGAACATATCGACGACACTGACAATGGATTGGTAGCGTTAGCACTCGAGATGGATGGTGTGATGGACCAATGGTGAAGACCAGTGAATAGAACAACCCAACCCGGCATGGATGCAGAAGGAAAGTGTCATGTTCAAGAGTGACTTGCTACCAATAAAGTTTCTCCTTGTTTTCTTCCCAATTTTGCCCAGTCATTGTTGACCAGTACCTCTTTATTTTTGTCAAGCTTGAGGAGGATAACATATGCTTGTTCTATAATCCACCCTTCGGGTGAAGCTGTCACTATATTTTAGCGAGCCTAGTGACAGTAAAACTTGTTCTCGTCCTCATGGATGAGTTTGTTGCTATTTAGTTTTAATGAGTTTAACGACAAAGATAACTCAGTCTCTTTCAATTTTAGAGAGTCTGAAAGAAATGGAAAGAAGACTCCGGAGATTCTTTTTCATTATATAATCCCTTGAGTCCGAAAAAGTGTAAAATAATACAAGAGGGATGAATTTTCGATATTTTTAACGAGACGAACAAGACAAGCGCTCAATATTTTTGTGTAATAATCCCTCAGGTCCAAAAAGATTAAAATCTAGAGGAGGGATAGCACTTCTGATGCCTTTGAATGAGCCGGAGAGGCCAATCGCTCAGCAATATTTTCATATTTTACGAGTCAGGTGAAAAGAGCTTAAAGAAGACTCATTTTCAAGGAACAAGTGATAGTTTCGGGTAGCAGCTGATTCTAGGTAAGGTTTGGAATTTTCCAATCATGGCAATCTTCCAAGGATGGCTAACAGAATCACTCTTCGCAGATGTTCCTTGAAGGGGTAAACAACCATATGGGGGTGAATGATCGGCTAAAAAAGGAGTGGAGGTGATGGCGAGAACACGACCAAGGCTCAAAAGCTGTGGATAAGGCATTCACAATGGTTGTTTACCCGTTCATTTTTTAATGAGCTTAAATGCGGGGAGAAACACTTGCTCATGACTTATGTTTATTCTTTAACGAGCTTAAACTATGTGCTAAAACGGCTCGAGGAGAATTTATTTTTTAACAAGCTTGAACTCTGCAACAACATTGCTCGCCAGTCGTATGATAAAAATGTCTCATTCGAGATGCTATTTTGAAGTGGCTTACATCTCTAAAGCTTTTCCACAAATCCTTTTTTTATGCAAGTTAGGAAACGACTAGCCTTACGGGTTTAAAGGGTTATAAGTCCTACAAATTTAAAAATTAAATAGCCACTCTTCACTTGCATGCGAAAAGGTTTGCATGCCCCCAAGTATAGCGAAAAATTTCCAGGTTACCAAGAAAGTTCTATAAGCATAGCAAATAAAATTCTTTCTCAGCAATGTCTATCGAAATAGACAAACGGGAGCGGAATCACTCGGCATAACCTTAATGAAGGTATCTTATTCTAGTCTATTCCCATTTTCTTGTGAGGATGGGTTCACCAGACTAGTCATATATCCTTCGTGGAAATCAACCCCATACCCAAGGTTTTCCTGCCGAAGCAAATCAGGGTGCATGCCCCCCTGGGTTTCAATCACATCTTCCTGAATCACTCGCCCTCATCAGGTGGACGGACTAGAGACCGATGAGACATTTCTTCTGTGAAAAGACCATTCAGGGATGGAATTTGACTATTTGCGATGTGTGAACTGGGGAATGACATTTGGTCCACGAGCTTGACCATTCTGCCTTCGTGCAGAAAACACATTACTCTAAAGAGTGAGGAGACGATGGCTCCCATGCAATAAATATAGTCGCATCCAAGAAGTAGATTATAATCTAAAGGTCCTTGAACTACCATAACGTTCATGTCAACAATTTTCCTTCTCAAAGTAATGGGCACATTTGGAAGGATCCCTAAAGGTCGTTTGGTTCCTTTGTCGAAGCGTGTTAGATTTCTCATTTCAGGCAAAAGCAATGGTGAACCAAGCGCTTTCCAAGAAGTTGAGGAAAGGATACTCACAAAAGCCCCTTCATCAATGATGGTACCAACCATGACCATTCTATAAGCTTGTACAATAATTTTGAATGGTACACTAGCTGGTAAACGAGGTCTGCCTAGTAGATTCCAGTTGAAGGAAACCACTAGGTTGCTTGGTGGTGGGACCGAATAGACGGCCGGGTAGGACTCCAATGAACTTCCTTCCTTCGGCAAAGGAACGAGAGGACTACCCCCAAGCTCATCGGAGTCGGTGTTGATGAAAAGAATTTGAACGGTGTCGTTCTCTTTCTCTTCAGTGACGGTAGCATTCAAAGATGAACACTCTGAAGAAAATACCAGGTCAACTGTCGTATCGACCCTTTGAATTTCATCTAGTATGGATTCCGAAGGTTCATTTTCAACGATAGGTGCTTCGGCTGACCACAAGGATGGGCCAGTGGATTTTCAACCGGTGGAGGACTCGGCAAGAGTTTTCGATATCCAGGAAGTAGTCGTAACAGTGAAACCAGATGATTATCTAAAACTCTTTTAGCCTCTTCAAGGAAGGGACAATAGTGGACGGCGTGATCGCCTTCACACAACTTACAAGGAAGTTTAGGATTCCTTCTTTGTCCATGTGCTTCACTTTCACTGGTTGATGGTGAGCATTCAACATGATCACCGGAGGTTGATGCTACCGAATGGTGCAAATGAGGAGACCAGTCCCTTAAGATCCGAGGGATACAGGGACAATCTCAGTGAAAGTGGTCTCCATTGCAAATGACACAAGGAGATTTAGGTTTTGACTATGCGGTGTGTGGATTTTTGCTAGATGATACTTGGGTGTTCCCTTTCGATTTTGGTTCCTTTTTCTCCTTTTCCTTTTTCTCTTTCTGCTTCTTCTTCTTCTCAGTTACTTGAATTTTAGCTTTATCGACTTTGTCAAGAGAAGAGGAAGGAGGAGAAGGAGAATCAGATGAACTAGAAGGTTGGGAGGAAACTCTAGTGTCGCCTAGTTGCTAGTTAGACTATTCAGGAATTGTGGGATTCTGAGCGACAGAGGTAGAGAAGAGCCAAACTGGCAAACCAATTGTCAATCCTGGAAGTGACAAAGTGGCCATATGGTGTGGACCAACATCTCCCCAAGATAGGAAGGGACTAGGATTTCCTTCACAGGGAAATCCTTGGTTGGTAGACTCCATTTTCTCAACCTGAAGATCAATGGGGGAATTTGTGACATTATTCTGATTTAAAATAGATTTTTAGACACTTGGACACAACTTGTTTTTTCAATTTTAAAGAGTCGAGAAAAAACAAAAGATGACTCTAGTCGCCTTCAATTTTTATTGAGCTTGAAGTGACAAGCGCTCAGAGGACCTTTTCCTTTAAGGATTCTGAAAAGGAGAAAAATGGACTTCTCTGGAGATCTAGGCAAAGAGGATTACCAAACCAATCGTAAAACTCCAGAATACTTTTTACTATACGACAGTCAGTCTTCCCGAATGTTGTGTTCGGTGCATTACGATCGATAGGGCGGTAGACACGACTTCCTAAGGATAAAGGATGCAGCCTATAGTGGTCTCCCAATATATACGTGACGGTATGTGGGAGCACAAGTCTGTATTGGCACTTATCATCTCAGAGTGGAGGAATCACCCAACCAGCACTGAAAGCAACAGTTACCAGGCTTTACGATGCCGGAATACGTCTCTAGCCTAGACCTCTAGATGTTGCATTAAGTTCCAAAGCGTTGTT
>APFE031570764.1:0-12822 GCA_000404065.3 Pinus taeda
CCTGATGCCTTGAAAGCCGCTTCTCTTCTATCTGATGGACCTCCCTTTCTCATTTCATAAGAAGTTAGAATTCCATGTAGCTGAGACATAGTAAGAATTCGTAGATTTTCTTTTTCTTCTATTACAGATACTTTAGATTCAAACTTGGGGGACAATGATCCTAGAACCTTTTCAACCACAATAGCCTCTTTTATTTCTTCACCCAAATGTTTCATACAATTAACAACTTCATCTACCCGAAGAAAATAGTTAGCCACACTTTCATCATTATACATCTTGAGAGTCTCATACTGAATCCTGAGAGTTTGAAGTTTGGCACGCTTTACCTGTTCATCTCCTTCATAACTTGTGACAATTTTGTCCCATATTTCTTTTGCGGATTTATAGTGCATTACCTTCATGAATTCCGATTGGGATATACATCCTAATAGGGTACTGACTGCTTTTGCATTTGTTTCATACTTCTTTTCTCGTCTGCATCTGTAGGAGTAGTTGAAGGAAAAGCATAGCCTGTCTCTACAATGTCCCAAACTTCTGTACCAAGAGATTGAAGATAGACAGTAACTCTTACCTTCCAATAATTGAAGTTTGTCCCATCAAAAACTGGTGGCCTGATAGATGCTTCCCTCTCATAGTTTCTCATGATGAAAGATCTTCCTTCAAGCGATCAAGCTTCTTTAGAAGGACCTGATCTGATACCAATTGTTGAAAATAATACTGAGAGGGGGCGTGAATCAATATTATCTAGTCCTTTTAACAATTCTTCCTTATTTATACTTTGAATTATTTTTGAATATCAGTACCATAAGACAATGAGCATGAACAAGAAAAAAAGACAGTCACATCAAAGAACACCAGATATAAGGTGGAAACCCAATGTGGGTGAAAACCACCTGCTGTAATATGTCTCTATCTTCTTTCAAATTAGAAACTCCTTTTACAATGGTCTTGTACTCATGCAGTCCTTTACCATTACGCAGGCTGCAACCTGCAGAGAGCTACAACTCTCTCTCGTTTTCCAGTCTCTCCTGGAAGGGAGCTACAACCCCCTACTTCTTTTCTTTCAAGGACCACTTTTCATAAATTTTCAAACTGGATCCATAAATATCAAATGATCATCAAGTACAGTAAGTCACCCAGATAACCAGATCCACAATAACAGAAAACTAAACCCAGAACACCTTCTGTGGCGTCTCTTGTGGCGCCTCCTGCGTCTCCTGCGGCGCCTCCTGCGGCGTCTCCTGCGGCGCCTCCTGTGGCGTCTCCTGCAGCGCCTCCTGTGGCGTCTCCTGTGGCGCCTCCTATGGCGTCTCCTGCGGCGCCTTCTATGACGCCTCCTGCGGCGTCTCCTGCGGTGCCTTCTGTGGCATCTCCTGTGGTGCCTTCTGCGGCGTCTCCTGTGGTGCCTCCTGTGGCGTCTCCTGCGGCGCCTCCTGCGGCATCTCCTGCGGCGCATCCTGCGGCGCCTCCTGCGGCGTCTCCTGCGACGCCTCCTGCGGCGCCTCCTGCGGCGTCTCCTATGGTGCCTCCTATGGCGTCTCCTGTGGCGCCTCCTGTGGCGTCCCCTACGGCGCCTCCTGCGGCGTCTCCTGCGGCGCCTCGTGCAGCATCTCCTGCGGCGCCTCCTGTTGCGTCTCCTGCGGCGCCTCAGCACTTCCGCAGCTGCAGCGCTCGAGAGATCACCCTTCACTGATTCGCTTTACACTTCACTTTCATATAGATCGAGCTTTTGAAACAATATCCCAATATTTCAGATCTTAAGATATTCAACCCAAAAGCATACACAAGCCAAATGATCTCCTTTGCTTTATATAGGCAAGCTCTTCCTCAAATCATGGACCAATACCATGGGCCAAAACCATAACAAACCAATACCATCAACTCAATGCTAGGGATCAACACGTCTGTCGAGATGCGATGGTCCAAAAACCATAGGCTCAAATTCCAAGGATTAACTACCATGGACCAAAGCTAAGTTTTCCCACATGAAATAAACTTTTCTCTACATAAAATTCCGTGAAATTTTCTCCACATGAAATAAACTTTTATAAACTTTTCTCTGCATAAAATTCCGTGGACTTTTCTCCTGCGTACTTCTTAATTCTCATCATATTGAGAGCCATGCCATGGGTGTTGGCATCAAGTACAACATCTGTAACATATAACCATACCAGAAACATAATGCGAACACTAGGGTCCAATGCAGCGACACCTCTAAATAAAGAAGATAATCAGGCTGCACACCCAACAATATCACACTTGGTGACTGGTTATAGCAGCTCCACAACTACTTCATGTTGAAAGATGTAACTAGGTTCAGTCTTAATAATGACAATTAATTAAGATTTTATGTAATGAGATTTAAATAATAGAAATGAAATTATTATATTGACTTGCTTCACGGGTTTCATGAGAAAGGGACTTTGTTTTTGAGTCAAGACTCCCATTGAGAGCCTTTATGATTTATTTTTCATATAGTCATAAAATATAAGGGTCATTGTCACATAAATCAAGTCATGTTACACTTTGTAAAAGGTCATCTTGTCTATGTAAAGTATCCCCTAAAGAAATTGCTACCTAACATCTTCAACTCGGCCTACAAATGTTGAAGAAGTTGCCAGAATAAGTCGGCCTACATCTAGTTTTCAAGTCAGCCTAAAGACCCAGTGAAGAGGGGTATAAATAGAGGAACTCAGCCTCCATTCTAAGCAAGAAGTTCAATCTCAATTCAATGAAGAAAAGTGAAGGAGGAAGTACGAAAAAGAGGTAGTGAAGAGGGTATTCTCTTAGTCTATAAAGGACACTCTTCTGGGGTAGCAAAGAAGAATCTTTTGGGGTAGCGAAGAGGGATCTTCTGGGGAAGAAAAGAAGTAACTTCTCGAGCAATGAGGAAGGGATCTTTTGGATCAAGAGAAGGGAGAAGTAAATAGGTTTATTCTAGGATAGTGAAGGAAAGAATCTTCTGGGGCAACAAACTAGAGACCGAGTTTCTCTAGAAGGCCTAAAGACCGAGATTCTCTAGGGCAGTTGTGAAGGTGTAGTGTAAGAAATAGAGACCAAGTTTCTCTAGAAGGAGCAAAGAAGAAGTAGGTCTAGATTAAGAAGATAGGCAAAGGAAGGAAGACCAGGTTGGTGACAGGGTTCTTGTACAAGATACCAGAGTCATGTGTTAGTGTCATGGTCTTGGTACTTATCAATTTATGATCTATGTTGGGGCTTTGTTTTGCCCAATTTGATACCCTTTTACAGACTTTACCTCTCCCATTTTGAACTATATTTAACCCCTATTATTCCTATTTTGGTTATAATATCTAGGTTTTTACCAAAAGGGTGTCGTGTGTTGAAGGTATGCAAATTAACATGAAAAAGCGTCTTTTATCTTAACCTTAATCAATCCTTACAACTATTTTTTATTTATTTAATTGTCATGCCAAATAATCTAAATTTCTTGTGCAGATTTGTTTTGATTCGAAACAGGCCCACATTTCCCGTAGACAGCTTGTTCAATCTTATTTCCTGCAGATGTAGGTTTCCTACAATTGCCCAGATTTCCTGCAAAAAAATCAGCGATTAGCTATGTTCCACGAATTTCTATATCAAATGAGAACATGGATTTTGTGGGGAATCTATCACATATGGATGTTGTCCTATTCGTCATTTAAGATCTACCAATGGTACCACCCAGATTTGTAATCCTTCTCTCATTATCCATATCGAAGAAAGCTACAACCATGTAATGAATTTCATCTAATCCATGCTTCCAGTCATGGATTAGACTCAGTATGGCTAAATTTGATATTTTGTAACATGATTGTTAGCCAATGGCTTATATTAGAAGATTTCTTGTTAAAATTGGTAACTAAGGCCAAACTCCATGTTCATCACCTTATTCATGGATAAAAATATTTTTCCTAGATTCCTCTCATCGAGAGGTGTAGGATTGAGCTAAAAATCATCCGATTTCGATAAGTATTTATGGAGATATGAATTTATTTTCATTATGGAATAATTATCAAGCCGACCAACAACTCATGTAGGCTCAGAAGCCCAACAGATGCATCTATTCATCATCAACATTTTGTATATAAATATAGGAGTTCTTTTCCTCATTTGGACACACACTAATCATCACATCTCTCTCTCTCTCTGGTGCGTGGTGAAATCTTGCACTGGTGTGTGACAGCATCTTGCATTGGTACAAGATGACATCTTGCACTGGTGCATGAAAAAATCTTGCACTGGTGTGCAACGAAATCTTGCATTGGTGTGCGTCGAAATCTTGCACTGGTGCACGACAAAATCTTGGACTGGTGCATGGTGAATCTTGGAATAGTGCATGGCGAAGTCTTGGACTAGTGCATGGTGAATGACTCACTGGTGGAGGTTTAAAAAGTTCGATCTAGGGTTTTCTTCCCTAGTTTAGGGCTGATCTGGGGTTTGCTGCTATTGATATAAATCATATCCTTGTATTGTTTCTCTCTACTAAATTATTGAAGATAAAAGAAGATTTGTTCAAAGGGTTTCCCCATATTGGGGTTTGTCCCTGGCTAGCCACCACATCTTGTGTTTCTTGTCTTGGCTTGTTTTCTATCGATCATTTAATGTTCTATCTACACTTTGTTTTATGTACATGTGATTGCTAATATGTGGATAATAATAATAAAAAGAAGTAAATTTCTCTAAGCATAGAACGTACCATAACTTAACATGGTATCAGAGCTTAGGTGAAGAAAAAGCCCAAGCAAGAGTAAGAGCAATCACTGAAGAGAAGATTGGCAGGCTAATTCATGGGGTCCTCAACACACTTCCCTACTAAGGACAAGCTCCATGAGAAGTCTGACTACCACGGATGGAAGATGTCTCTCGATATAACATTAGAAGAACAAGAAGTGTTGGACCATGTGAAAGGCGGGATTGTTGAGCCTCGATCAAATGCATCTGCTACTGCTAGGAATAAATGGACCTAAGGGTTGAAGAAAAGGACGATGTTACATTTGTGATAAAGCATGTCACTATGTAAGGGAGTGCCCTGATAGAAGGGACTCACACTGGGACAATGATCAAAATCCCTCTCATGGCAATCAAAGGAAAGGAAAATCTAATAGCAGAGGTAAAAGGAGTTTTGGAAATCAAGGAAGAGGAGAACCATACAAGAAGGCTAGAAATTCCAGTTATGAATGTAACGTTGTTGACAATAAACAGGATGAATATTATCCACCTACTTCTCTATCTACCTCTACTCCTCCAGACTCGCTGGGAAATTGGCTTATTGATAGTGGTGCCTCAAGGTACTTCACTGGTTACAAACAAGTTCTCCATAATTTGATAGAGAAAGAAACTAACTTGGAAATTATCCTTGGAGATAATATGAAATATCCCATGAAAGGTGTAGGCAATGTCTCTCTTAAATTGAATCAAGGCAATACGATCCACTTATAGGATGTATTATATGTACTTGACCTCAAAAAGAACATTGTGTCCATTTTGGCTATGGAGGACAAAGGCTACAAGGTGGCTTTTAGCCATGGCAAGGTACGTGCATGGAAAAAAAATATTAAAGAGGCCTTCACTCTTGGGTTTTGAGTTGATTCATTATATCAAGTCAGAGGAAGTCCGCTAGGTGTCATGTCATGTGACACATCTCAAGCCTTGATCAAGAATAAAACAGAAAAGAAGATCAAGATCTTAAGGACTGATAATGGGATTGAATATCAATCTAATGAGTTTCATGACTTCTGTAAAGAGGCTAGCATTAAGATGGAGACTACTACACCATATACTCCTAAATAGAATGGTGTAGTGGAAAAGAAGAATCGTACGATTGTCGAAGTTGTCCATGCCATGCTCCATGATCATAGACTTCGAAAGTTTCTATGGGTTGAAGCTTCAAACACCATCGTATATGTACAAAACTGAAGCCCTCATCAAGCATTGGGTTCCAAGACTCTTGAAGAAATGTTCACCAGTAAGAAACTTGATGAATCTCATTTTAGAATTTTTGGAAGCCCTATATATTTTCATGTGTTGAAAGAGAAAAGGAATAAATTAGGTGCATCTGGAAAGAAAGGAATCTTCGTGGGCTATGGTGAAAATACTAAGGGCTATAGAATCTATGTAGTTGATCAAAGGGAAGTCATGATTAGTCATGATTTCACCTTTAACGAATATATGGCTCTCAGCAAGGTGAACAATCTTCCTAATTTAAGGAGCTCTCAAGAAGCTGACACCAGGGAAACAATAGAAAAATATGATGAAAAAATTCTCGATGTGGATGATTCCATGGATCCTATTGATCCACCTGAACATTCCTCTTCTAGGAAGATTCCCTCTTGGCTTAGGGGGCTACTCAATGATGATGAAGGACACAATACACCCTAAGGAAACTTCTGTGAAAGTAAGAAACTCAATAGGTATCAAGGTTACCTGACCATCATAAGCACGATCATACAAAATGACCCTTCATCATTCTCAGATGTCATCAAGAATTAAGTATGGAAGGATGCTATGACCAAATAATATGATTCTATTATGGAGAATGATGTCCAAGAAGTAGTTCCAAGACCCCAGGACAAGACAGTTGTCACTTCTAAATGGCTTTACAAGATAAAGCATGCAGCAGATGCAAGTACATAAAAGTATAAGGCTTGTTTTTTTAATCGTGGCTTCTCCCAAAAGGAAGGTATAGACTATGATGAGATATTTGCACCTGTTGCCAGATATACCACCATCCACTCAATCATAGCCCTTGCGGCTTTAGAAGGATGGAATATACATTAGATCGATTTCAAGACCACATTATTGCATGGTTCAATAAAAGAAGAGGTCTAAGTGGAGCAACCCAAAGGATTTGAGATTTATGATCGAAAATATCATGAATGCAAGTTGAAGAAGGTTCTCTATGGGTTGAAGGAAGCACCCCGAGAATGGTATGAGAGGATCGACAACAACTTGATGAAGTTGGGATTCACTAGGAGTGAAGCCAACCCTAACCTCCACATTAAGGTTGAAGATGACAAACCTCTCATACTGGTGCTATATGTGGATGACCTCTTCCTAACAGGTGCAGACCCTGTCATTCACAAATGTAAGAGGAAGTTGGCTTCTGAATTTGAAATGAAGGACCCATGACTGATGCACTATTTCCTAGAACTTGAAGTCTGGCAGAAGCCAAGGGAAATTTTCCTATCTCAAGGAAATATGTGGTGAATATATTAGAAAGATTTAGTATGGTAGACTACAAGCCTATAACTACCTCAATGGAGCTTGACTTCAAGAAGTTAAGTGATAGTGCTGCTGGACCTATTTTACGAAATTCTATTGAGTATTGGCATCTCGTCAGAGAATTAATTTTCTTAGTGAACTCCCATCCAGATATATGCTTTGCAGTCAAAACATTAATTCAACATATGGTTGAACTTCATCACATACATTAGATTGGTGCCAAGAATCTATTAAGATATCTTTGTGGCACAATTACTTCTAGGTTAAGATACACTACCGAAGATATGAGACTACTTGGATACACTGATGCTGATTCGGCAGGTAGTGTGGTCGGTCGAAAGAGCACTTCTAGGTGCTATTTCTCCTTGGTATCTGCTTCTATATCTTGGATGAGTAGGAAGCAGAAGTTGGTGGCTTTGAGCACCACCATGGCAGAGTATATTATTGCTAGCATGGCCTCCTGTGAGGCAATTTGGTTGCGAAAGATCTTTAGTGAGCTATTTGGATTTACATTGGATACCACTGTGATCCTATGTGACAACCAGAGTGGGATTCATTTGTTAGAGAATCTCATATTTCATGATCACTCCAAGCATATCGATATCAGGTACCACTATATTCGAGATACGGTGCAGCGAGGAGTAATAAGGTTCCAACATATTGGTACAGATGAATAGGTTGTCGACATTCTGACAAAGCCCCTAGGGAAGGTCAAATTCCTGACTTTCCAAGAATGACTTTGTTACACTAAAATTTGTCACCATGACTATATGAAGTTAGTATGGCTCCATCAACAGTCATACTATCCTCCTTGGCAAGCCTCATACCTCTGCTCTGCATGTCAAACTTCAAGAAAGAGAGAAAGACTTTAAAAAACATGTTTATCTCTGGGTACGTAGTTTCTCTCTACCTTACCTACGTTTACGCATCCCAAGTTCACAATACCTGCATACCTGTACGCTCTGTATGTAAAGGGGTGGATGCGTACTCCTATAAAGGTCAAAAGGCGCGAGTTTCATCTTAAAAAAGTTACTTGTGGTCATTTCTAGAGCATTCTAGAAGATTGTTTGATGTGTATTGAGCGCCTCCAGATGGTTCATGTATCCCTATGAAAGAGGAACTTATCCCATCAAGAGAGGAGCTACCCCATCCAAAAGAGGGGCTTATCCCTTTGATGTTGGACCTGATTAACTTCCTCTAGAGCATTATAAATATAGCCATTGGGCCAGAGGAGGGGAGGTTGAAAGCTAAACATTTCGAAGGGTAGATGCTGTTGGAATTAGGACTTCCTTGTAGAAGCTTGTGAGGAGAGATTCCCATCCTTTCTTGTTTCATTTGGAAGTGGGTGAGCTTATCAAAGTAAAGGAAAACTCTTACTGAACCCTGGGAGGAACTTGCACAACACCAAGGCTCAGGTTGTAATGGTTTCTTTTGTTTCCTATTAATACAAATAAGTCCATTCTTCTCAACAATTTGTTATTAATGAGTTGTTTCATATAATCCTTGGTTTGTATGTTGAATATGTTTTATTTTATGAGATATTTAGGTGCTATTTAATCGTTTGATTGTTAGTGAATCCAGGTTTCGAAGTGAAGGAGGAGATCATCCGGATTGACGAGGCTGGACTACTACAATAGTGTTGGACTACAGGTAGGATCTAAACACTTGATTTCTTGTATGGTAAATGCATGTTTAGAGAAGGATTGCTCTTAATTGTCTTGTTTGTCACTAGAAAGCCTTTAGCTTCTAGGGAGGTTGGTTTTGTCCGCAAGATTAACTCTTTCCGCATGACAAATTGGTGACTCCACTGGGGATTAACTCTTTCAGCTTCAGATGCAATTGCTTCTCGAGTATTGGACAGACATTTGAGATAATTTTAAATTTAAAAACATTTCATTACACATGTTTAACAAGATAGGCCAGTAAAATGATATATATATAGATAGAGTGTGTCAAAAAATATACATCGTCTTCGATCATAGGTTGAAAAACACCTTATGATCGACAAAAATGATAGGTACAAAAAACCAAAATGTCACATGTGTCTACAAAGCAACCATCCAATCACTGGTGGTGCTCCCTATACGACACCACTGCACGGGCTACCCTACATAAGAACCTCCTAAAAGGTCCTGGGACCGTGACTACATAGCGCTGAAGCCTGATAGGAATATCATCTATGGTAGTCTCTGGTATGTCTACTGTCATATGCTCTAGATCCTGCTCCAACTCAGCTAGCGTCTCTGCAGCCGCATCCTGTGGGGCCGATACCGGTCAATTGGATGTCTCCTCTCGAAAGGCCGGAGATTGGCTGGACACCGTGGGCCTACATCTGCATTTTGAAAAGTTTACTGTCAGTTTTGGAATGATGTTTAAAAACAAAAAATATAGATAATGTAAAACACTTGTGAAAAATGAATATACCTCTGTCATCCCATTGTTCTCCCTGTGGAAGAACCATGTCTGGATCTCCACGAAAATCCATTCCGGCATAAGGAAAATCCTGAATGGCGAAGACCTGGTTCTCTAACTAGTGAAAGTAGGCCACAGGAAATCGAACGACTCCCGCTCCCTCATCAGGATGCCGGGCCATCACCGCGACCCATCTCATCAACTTCGGCTCCCGAGGAGGCCCAACCTCAACTGTGAGATGCTGTGGGATCAGCATCGAAAGTCTCTCTAAGGCAAAGCTCACAACCAAAGGCCCATATCCAAAAGTCTTTGATTGTCCATTCTTTGCCCTAGTCAGCTGCCCCTTCATGTTGGCCAGCACAACATCGCACCAGTTGAAAATGGTGCCTCGGTAGCAATCAATTGCCATCCGCATTTGGGACCTAGTGGCAAGGTGTAAAGCGGCTGCACCGCAGAGTCTGGTAATTGTAAAAGAGATCACCATAAGTTTAGGCCGGGATATGAATTTGATTTCAATCCCCTTCTCCTGGTTCTGATTGTTGCACCACTCTAGCCGGAGGCTAGCAAGGGATTGGCCACCCGGCCTAGTCCCGAATAGAGACAGATGCTCACCCATGTTAGGCAAACCAGTGAGAAAATATATGTCCGAGGGCTCTATCTCGAGCTGGTGCCCTCCGATATAAAAACATTGATCCTGGACGTTCCATCTCTCGACACAGCCACTCTGCTAGAATGGCACCTGGGGCCCTCATGCCAGGTATGGCCCAGTATTTGTAAAGACCGCATGCCTTTAAAGCATCAATGGAAGGTTGATGATTAATCATGGCCAAATCAACATCTTCGTGTTCTCTTTCGCGCCAATCAAGCATGGTGGGCAATCTACACACCAAGAAATATGCATTAGAATTCATCAAATAAAAAAATAATGGATAAATTTTGAGATTTGGGGTTTTGAAATCCACTTTGCGCAGAGTACGCACCCCGCCTTTAGAAACAGAGCGTGGGTACGCACCTGTGCTGAAGGTAGATTGCGTACCCTGACCATTTTCCCTTTAAGGAAAATGTCGAGGTACGCAGGTTACCCATGGGATACCTGCGTACCCCGAGGAGTGCATCTCAAAACCCCAAAGCCCCCAAAAAATCAAATAAGGGCTAAAATTGAAATTCTAATCAGATGAAAATGAAGAGGAGGATGTTGTGAAATACCTGAAAGAGACGGCACTCGATTCCGACGGTCGGATTCTCCGCAAAGTCCACGGGAGGTTTCTTGCCAAAAGCCCTTTTCTCTCCTTCAACAGTAAAATGGTAAAAATGTCATGGTAAAAGGTCTTTTTATAGGTTTTTTTGGATAAATAAATACTAAATTCATTTATTTTTCACCATGAAAGGATATTTTTCAATGTATTTTTTCCTATCTTAAACAGGTATGAGTAATGTGTCGTTTTTGTGCAGGACAAAAGGATTTTCAGGGAAACTTGTCATTTTCACGAACCAAAACATCAGAGTCATCTTTTAAGCCCTTTTCTGACTCCCAAAATATGAAAAGATTGCCGAGCGTTTCTTTTACACTTGTTGAAATGGAATTAAAAGATGGTCCCCTTATAGCCCTTTTCTGACCATAAAAACAGGAAATGATTGCCGGGTTTTTGTCGTTTCAAATTCGATACTAGAAATAAAACGACGTGTCATTGATCGCTTTTTACTTTTCAGGCCAAAGACACTAATCATGAAAGTACTCCTTGGTCGCAAGATCAAGCGGTTCTCCAGTATTATTTATACTTTCGGGCTTAAGGACACATGCATAAAATTTTAACGAAAAAGTCCAATCTGAGTCTTCCTTAAGTTTTTCAGAACTCTCTAAAAATGAAAAACGCCGAGTTTCTCCTATACTGGACTCGTTAAAATTTCACAGTAAAGGACCTGTTCTATTACAAACATGAACAGACCACTCCTTCTTAGGGTTCGAATCAAAACTAAGTTGGACTCATCCAAAGGATGAGCTTATAATCAAGCATATGTTATCCTCCTCAAGCTTGTAAAAAATAAAGAGGTACTTTCCAAAAATGGTTGGGGAAAAGAGAGAAGAATGAGCGTATTTGTTATCCTTTTCTCTTAGAAAAAACCTTATTACCACTCTTGAACACGACAAATTTTATTCACCTGGGTTGGGAAATCCTTTGCCTCACAGTTGATCAAACCATATTGAAATTATTCAGTCGGGTTCCGAGTATTAACTTTGAGTCATTCGTCACCAAGCCATCTGTTGTGTCGTTATGTGTTCAAGATGTCTACAAACAAAACATTCAACTGCAAAATACCTATCATCCATCCTATCATCCTTGAGTCAGTCCTTACAGCAACATTTCTTCAACTTGAACTATGATTTCATGTTGTGGGCTTTCCTGCGACGGGTCACTTTCTATCGACATCAACACATTATCTAGAGAGTTGACTTAGAAATCGTCAGTACCTTGAAGTCTGCATGCATCAATGGCAAGTTTCTCGCCTTTGACGACAGTTTACATCATTGACTTTCGATTGAAGGACTCCATGAAATGTTCGACATTGACTCATTCATTCACATCTCACGGATTGTACTGGGTACTTTGAGAACCATTGACATCACTGGTGGTCTCTCTCACACTTGTTAACAGTTTACATCATCGACTAGTAATCAAGTGGTTTCTACCATGTTCGACATTGACTCATTTATTCGCATGGCTAGAATCGTACCATTTTGGGAAGTAGAAATGAAGACCCTAGATCTAGTTTCCACCATCCAGGCTACGAGGAGTTTTGTACTCATTATATAGTAGACCACTTATAAACAGATGGTTGCGCCCATACTGTGTCTACATGAGTCTATGATTATGATGTACTATGAAATCATTCCTGTATCAGAGTGGTAGTTAGTCTATTAGTTAAATTTTTTGATCTGAGTATGGGAATGCCTACCTCAGCGATGATATATTCTTATACATGTATTTTGTGTTGAAAATTGCAGGTTCTGACTGGGATCTCCACAAGATAATGCTTGAAATGATAAAGTACTTCACCCTTCCTAGATGATATAAAACCCTAATCTATTACAGGCTTCGCACTTTAGGGGGCAATCTGTTACACTAAAATTTGTCACCATGACTATCTGCAGTTAGTATGGCTCCATCAACAGTCAAACTATCCTCCTTG
>APFE031570767.1:0-18967 GCA_000404065.3 Pinus taeda
TGGCCAAAAATACTTCAACTCAGTTATAGATGATTACATGTGATTTATGTATCGCATGTGAAACCTCGATGTCAAAGCCCCAAGCTGACATGGCTTAGGGTGAAGTGGCCTTGTGCAGCTGGCCTAGTATGATGTGGCTTGGGGTGGGCCCTACTAGGCTCGCCACCCTTGGGCCACCAGGCATTTTAAAAGGAACTAAGTGGAGAGCGGGATAAAGGAAAAACCATAGTTAATTGGAACCATGCCATCAAACCACCAAATATATACACTGTTTAATTATGCTAAAAGGAAATGCTAACAAAGAATCGACTGCCTCAGCAATGGTTCACTATGGAACCCTATTGTATCCCACCACTAACTGCCAACACTAAGGATCATTTTTATTGGGTGAACCGATAAGGATTAGGTTGATCAGACCAAGGTTCTTACTCATCGAACCATGTGGTCGAACCACTAACGACTTCCACAATTAGGCTATTATGGACTTATAGCCAATGATGCCAATGTTGAAAGGGTTGAACCAACTAAGGTTCCACTATGGGAACCCTTCCCACCGAGAGACCATCTATTGTTGTTTCTTGTTACTTGTCACGTATTATGGGCCTCGTGGGGATGACACGTGAGGTCTGTGCTAACATGATAGAATCCATGTGAGTTCCATGTGGGTGATGTGACGAAAAAACCTCTTTTAACAGGATGAGCTTTGAATGGGCATAAATTTCAATCCATAACTCAAATTGAGATAAATTTATATCATCGAAAAGCTCTTGATGAACTAGTCGCAATGGTAGCTTCGTATTTGAATTTTACCGACTTGTGAAAATGAATCTTTTGCTAACCCCATATTCATAACAAACATTTGAGATCAATTGAAATAAATAACGTCTTCCTCAACCTAAGAATCCTTAAGCGGGTGGAAGGGAGATGGTTACAAATATCATGAAGGTTCTTTTGGAACGTTGCACTTGGTGATGTGAATAGATGTGTGGCTTGGTACTATGAAACTACACCTAGCAAAAAGGAATTACACTCTATTTAGAGTAAATACGTAGTTGACATATTTTCCATTGAGATGAAAAAGTATACATTTTTTCATGGATTTTTTGTTGATGCAGTAGAGTGATGTGCAATTAATTAATTTGAAAATGATGAACATGTGAAACAAAAAAAATATGTCCATATTAATTTAAGGGGGGCACATCTAATTTCAACGTAGCAAGAGATGCATGTCAAAGAGGCCATGGTTTCACTAGATTATGATCAATTTTTTGATGTTGTTAGAAAATGTATGTGACTTTTTTAATGAGTTCATTATTGATTTATGGTGTTTTAACTCCACCTCTTCAACTTAATGTTCTATAATATCCCTAACCTAGAATATTCCTCCAACCCCAACAAAAACTCCAACCAAATATGTGCAAATGATATAATAACCCATAAGTGATAAAATAACAGTGGAACAACATATAATAATGTAAACCGGGAATAAAAGTAGATACACAATAAATGCAGTGAGAAATGCTAAGCCATTTTATTAAACTGAGCAATAAATGAGTACAAGAGGTGATTAGACAGATGGCACCTTGACTTGCACAAGGCAAGTGAAGAAATAATCTCAGAATGACAAGAATGTCCTCTCTGCGTGGATGTTGTTGCTATGTTGCTGCTGCTACTAGAAAAAAAATGATGATTTGGGGCTGCTCCCTCCTCAGAAAAAGCTGAAACTCTGGATACGGGCTCTACTCAAGAAACCCAAAAAAACCCAAAAAGATTTCCTGGAATGGCCTCACACTAATCTGCGTCCCAGCTGCTGGAAAATTGTCGTGTTGTTGTTGCTTCTGGAAATCGAATGA
Source organism: Pinus taeda (assembly GCA_000404065.3). Taxonomy (NCBI): domain Eukaryota; kingdom Viridiplantae; phylum Streptophyta; class Pinopsida; order Pinales; family Pinaceae; genus Pinus; species Pinus taeda. Next base: position 1,854 of record APFE031570767.1, read on the forward strand.
GGATTTTGGGCTTCTCCTCTTCTCAAAAAAGGTTGAAACTCTGGAATCGAACTCTACTCAAGAAACCCAGAGAAACCTAGAAAGATTTTCTGAAATGGATGAACCCGAAAATCACCCCCTTGGGGTTCAGCGCAGTTCCTCAAAGACGCTGATGAAACTGCTGCTAAAATGCAGATGAAACTGTTGCTGAAATGCTGATGAAACTACTATTGGAATGCCAATGGAAATACCTTGCCCGAGCAGGCACTCGAAGTCCCCCAAGGCTAAGGGTGAGATCTCCGAACGGAGACACTCAATGAACTAAACAGTGTTGCAGACTAGCTAAACAGCCAGCATGCTCTAAGTCGAAATGACTATCACAAATGCTCATAACTAGAATGATCAAAATGAGGGGGCTTCTCTCTCCTTTATAGCTTTTTCCTCTCTCAATCCCAAGGCTCACCTCCTCCTGCGTGATTCCTCTCTTGCCACGTGTTTCTTCCCTCCAGCACAGTCCTTCCATGTGTCTGCATGGGCTCTGTTTCTACGTCCCCCTTTGGTCCCCTTAGCTCCCCTCTAATTGACAATGTTGTGCTACTAGGAAGTAACTTTTTATTCTAAAAGTGATTTATGTCCCCTGTCCTCACTTTTTTTATTTACAAATAACTATAGAAGGCAAAAAATGAACAAAATCGAATATTCCAATTAGCCATGGCTAATTAGGAATATTATAGTCTCCCCCAGCAAAATGTTGCTTGTCCTCAAGCAACTGAAGTGATGGATGCTGCAAGATCTTCTCACTCTCCCAAGTGGCATCCTCATCGGGAAAATTCTTCCACCTTACCAAGAATTCCCGGACCGTCCTACTCCGCAGCTGCCTCTCCCTGGTATCAATGATAGCCTCCAGCTGGAATACCAAATGCCCCTCATCATCCATGGGTGGTAGCTCATCTGTTACTGTCACCTGCTGCCCCAATTCCTTTTTTAGGCATAATACATGAAAAACGTTATGAATCTTGCTGCCTTGTGGTAGCTCCAACTCATATGCAACCTGTCCAATCCTGCGTATCACATTGTATGGTCCATAAAAGCAGGGCATGAGCTTCTCAGCCCCCTTCTGCTTCAGTGACGACTATCAATATGGATATAATATTAGGTAGACCATGTCCCCTACCTCGAACTGCCTCTCCACCCAACCCCTGTCGACATACAGCTTCTATTGGTTCTGTGTTGTAGCCATGTTATCCTTGAGAGCTCGGAGCATATCCTGACTCTCTTGGATCCAAATATTGGCTCTAGGAGCCCTACTATCACCAAACATCACGTAAATAAAAGATAAAGGATGATACCCATATAAGGCATAGAATGGTGACATACCAATGGACATGTGATGTAAAGTATTGTAGCAATACTCCCCCAGATGCAGCCATTTCAGTCGTGCTCACTGCTGCCCACTGAAATAGTTAAGCAAGTGGCCCTCCGGCCACTTGTTAACTATCTCTGTCTGCCCATCCATCTGTGGGTGATAACTGGTACTCTGTGTCAACTCCATCCCCACCAACCAGAAAAGCTCCTGCCAAAACCCGCCCATGAAACAGTTGTCCCTGTCACTGACGATGGTCTTAGGAAGACCGTGTAGCCTGAAGATCTCTCTAAAGAACAGCTCAGCCACATGTGTTGTTGTATAGTGTGTGGATATGTAAAAAAAATGTGTGTACTTTGTCAGTCGATAAATGACAACAAAGATACAATCCTTGCCCTGTACCATGGTCAACCCTGTGATGAATTCCATCGAAATACTCTCCCATTTCCCCTCCAGAATGGGAAGAGGCTGCAATAAACCCATGGGATGGCTCATCTCTCCCTTGTTCCTCTGGCAAACATCGCACTCCCGAATGTGTTGAAGTACGTCCTCCTTGAGGCACTTCCATGAGAAACTCTCTCTAATGGCCCTGTAGGTTTTGGTAAACCCCTGATGTCCTACAAAAGGTGAGTCATGTGATGCCTGGAGTATCTTCTTCTTGAGCTGAGACCCCACATTCAAGAAGATCTGGTCCCTGTAATAGATGATCTCATCGACCACCCTGTACCTGCCATTTGCCACCTGCCCATCCAAGACCTCACATGCAAACCTATCCTTGGAGTACTCTACTAAGAGTCGAGCCCTCTAATCTGTATCCAAGCTCATAAGAGACAACATGGTTGGTCTACGTGAAAGGGCATCTGCTACCACATTGTTCTTACCTTTGACATGCTCAATGTCAAAGTCATATGCTTGGATCTTACTGATCCACTTCTGCTACCTCTCCTGTAGCTGCTTTTGCTCCAAAAAGAATTTGAGGCTGTTGGGATCAGTCCTCACCCTGTAGTCAATGCACATCCCCAATGTATCGTCCTTCTTCTTCACCAACACCATAGAAGAAGCAAAAGGACTCGTGCTCGGTCAAATGTGCCCAAGAGCTAGCAACTCCTGGATAGCCCACTCAATCTCATCTTGATAGGCCTTGGGGTGCCTATAGGGGGTGGTGATCACTGCCTGGATGCCCTGCTCAAGCTCGATAGTGTGCTCAAACTCCCAGTCTAGTGGCTTTCCTGGCGAAATCTCCCCAAACACTATGGCATACCGGTCAAGATTAGACTGTATCTTCGGATGTACCGTCCACCCTGTAGTCCCTGCCTCTAATGCATGTAGCTCTAGTGTCCACTCTATGTCTCCCTTTTGGAAGACTGCCTCCATCTGATGAGCCGAAACAGTCTGAGGCAGATATGTGTGTTGTCCCCGTATCTTCTCATGCCTCCCTGTCTTCTCATCATCCCACTCCATCTCCAGGGTCTTCCAATCTGTCATGACCTTCCCTAGAGTGATGAGCCACTGAACACCCAGTATCATGTTGGTGTCTGGAATATTGACCACGAAAAAGTGGTCAGCCAATGTGTAGGTGTCCATTGTCACTGATAGCTCTAGAACATAACAAGCACACATCATAGTCTGATCTCCTGGGACCAAAACTGAAAACCCATCGAAGCTATCTATCTGTATACCTCTCCACTCAACCATCTGTGCATCGATGAAGTTATGGGTTGCCCCACTGTCAACCAAAACTGATACGCACTGGCCACGTACTATCCCTCGTACATGTAGCGTCAGATACTTGAGAACTCCTCGCAATGCTACAGGGGCCCCTCCGGTGGGTACAAAAGATGCACCACCTGCTGGTGGTGGTGGAGGTGGCATAGGTCCCTATATGGCATGGCTATCTCCTACCTACACATCCTCCTCGTCATCCTCTTCTCCACTGCTCTCAAAGAAGACCTCAATAAAATGTGCTCTACCAGCAGCACATCTATGTCCTGGTGCCCATGGCTCCTAACAAGTGAAGCACAACTGCTTCTTCTTCAGCTCCCTCTTGGCATCGTTGTCAAGATGTACTCATCCTGGATTCCCCTTTGGAGGAGGGATCCTCACATCCTTCCCCTTAGACTGAAAAGTCTGTCTCTGGGGGTAAGGTGTCCAGGTCCTGGTTAAGACATCTTGTAAGTCCCAGGTCCTGCTAATAGCGTCCTGGAGTGTGGCTGGTTTAGTGGATTGGACTAAACCCCGAAGTGGCTTTTCTAACCCCTCAACATACATATAGACCCTTTGTGCCATGGATAGGTCTGGCACCATCACAGAGACCCTCAAGAAATATACAATGTAAGTCTTTGGGCTCCCTGTTTGTGATTCCTCTCTTGCCTCATCAGCTCAACGAAATGCTACTCTGGATCCCTCCGATCAAATCGCTCCATCAGTCTCCTGGTAAACTTGACATATGACGTCACTGTGGAGTGCCTCATTGTAACCATCCCATGAAACCACCAATCCTGGGCCTCGCCATCCAAATGCAACGTTGCCACTTTGATGGCCTCTACCTCTGACATTTGGTTAAGCTAGAAATAAATGTCCAACTTTTCCACCTAAGACTTTGCCGAACTGTTTGATGAGCCATCAAACGTAGGCAAGTGGAATCTACTCACTACACAGTGGGTGTTGCCATCATGGTAATGTCGGTACCCTCTGTGATGATCCCGGGGTCTGCTATCCCGCTGGAGCTGAACAAAATCTCTGAATGAGAGGGGTTCCCTGAACTCCTTTCCATAGGCCTAGTACTCTGCAAAATAATCGCCCATATACCCGGGCTCTGCCTCCTGCTGGGCTGTAGCCCTTGTGTCTACTCCTAAGAAGGTGGGCATGGTAGAGCGTGTAGGGGCATGTGAGGCCCCCTGCTATGCAGTATCACGCTGCTCTAGCAAGTGATGGGATGCACCTGATCCCTCACTGATCTAAAAAACTTGTGGGCTCTCTCGCTGTCTAACCTCTACTGCCATGAATCTCTACCCCATCATCTCAATCTTCCTCGACGGATCCTGCACTGATTTGAGGAGCATATCGGTAAATCTCTTGTCGTCATCATCTACCATTGGATCCTCCTGCTCTGCGTCCACCACAGGCTCCCTCTGTCCTGCGTCCACCATAGGCTCCTCTTGTTCTGCATCCACCACAGGAACATAATCTCCCTCTCCGTAGGTATTCTCCAACTTACACTTAGTGTCTCTGTACCTCTGACCTCTGTAACAGACATAAGGTTTTTCCCCAATGTCATAGATTGCTAGCTCCACAAGCTGAGCCAGATCTATGCTTTGATACCACTATAATATCCCTAACCCAGAATATTCCTCAAACCCCAGCAAAAACTCCAACCAAATATGTGAAAATGATATAATAACCCAGAAGTGATAAAATAATAGTGGAACAGCATATAATAATATAAACCGGGAATATAAGCAAATACACAAGAAATGCAACGAGAAATTCTAAGCCATTTTATTATACTGAGCAATAAATGAGTACAAGAGGTGATTAGGCAAATGGCACCTCGACTTGCACAAGGCAAGTGAAGAAATACTCTCAGAATGAAAAGAATGGCTTCTCTGCGTGGATGTTGCTGATGCGCTACTATTGCTGCTAGAAAACAAATGATGATTTGGGGCTACTCCCCTCCTCGAAAAAATTTGAAACTCTGGATTCAGGCTCTACCCAAGAAACCCAGAAAAACCCAAAAAGCTTTCCTGGAATGGCCTCACACTAATCTGCATTCCAGCCACTGGAAAATTGTTGTGCTACTGTTGCTGCTGGAATTAAATGAGGATTTGGGGCTGCTCCCCTCCTCAGAAAAGGCTAAAACTCTGGAATCAGACTCTACTCAAGAAACCCAGAAAAACCCAGAAAGGTTTTCTGAAATGGCCGACCCCCGAAAATCACCCCCTTGGGGTTCTGCACAATTCCTCAAAGACGCTGATGAAACTGCTGCTGAAATGCTGATGAAACTGCTTCTGAAATGCTGATGAAACTACTGCTGGACTACCAATGGAAATACCTTGCCCGAGCAGGCACTCGAAGTCCCCCGGGGCTAAGGGTGAGATCTTCAAACAGAGACACTCAATGCACTAAACATTGTTGCAGACTAGCTAAACAGCCAGCGTGCTCTAAGTCGAAATGACTATCACAAATGCTCATAACCAGAATGATCAAAATGAGGGGGATCCTCTCTCCTTTATAGCTTTTGCCTCTCTCAATCCCAACGCTCACCTCCTCCTGCGTGATTCCTCTCTTGCCACATCTTTCTTCCCTCGTGCGCAGTCCCTCCATATGCCTATGTGGGCTCCGTTTCTGCGTCCCCCTTTAGTCCCCTTGTTTCCCTTCTAAGTCACAACATTGTGCTACTAGGAAGTGACTTTTTATTCTAAAAGTGAGTTATGTCCCCCGTCCTCACTTTTTTATTTACAAATAACTATAGAAGGCAAAAATTGAACAAAATCGAATATTCCAAATAGCCATGGCTAATTAGGAATATTACATGTTCAAATTTTAAAATATGAATGGACATATATTGATTTTTGTTTTTAATTATGGTTACAAGTCATGTATTTATTGTGATTGCACCACATGCAACAATGAAGAGAATGTGGCATATTATTTGATGTGATGCACACAAATAAAAATCAAGTTGGTGAAAACATATCAACGTGGATATTTGCACATAGCACATTGGAAACATGGTTGTGATGATTCATTTTTTTGAAAAAGTTAAAAAATAGGATGATTTTAGTTTTGATAGATATTTTATGAATGAACGTATATCTTTCTAGTACAGGCACTTAGTGATGGTACCTCAAATAAAACTCACTAAAGTCAAAGTAAGGAAGAGAATGGTATAATTATTTTTTTCTTTCATCTCCTTGATAGGGAGCTTATCGCTTGTTTTTTGAGCTCTTAGTCTATAATAATGGGCAACATACTGATCCACATTTTCTTCACCAGTGCCCCTTCCTCCCATGACTACAGCAAGGGCTCCTCTCCTTGACAATATAATAAGGAAGTATATATCCTCTATGTTTAGGGTGAGATTTTGATATTTCACCTTAAACCATTGGTTCATGGGATTCCACATCCCCACAAGCCTCTATATGAAAGCTACTTGGCTCTTCATTTTTGTTTTGCTGAAAAACTTTAGGAGGCTACATGCACATATTGCTTGTAAGGTGGGGCAATGTTGCAAGGTTCTTGTGTCATATTATTCACATCCTCTCTCCTTCTACTGAATAATTTTGGAAGAAAACCTATCAATAACAAACAAAAACATCAATGCTTTAATCCTCCTCAAAAATTCTTTAACAAAAAGCTAAATCAAGTGAAGATATGTAAAATTTGGTACATCATTATTTTAGTCTTGAGCACATAAAATGATATTTTATTAAATAAAAGGAATATAGGGCGATGAAGTCCTTCCCATCACTCCCGCAAGATTAAGCAAGAGAGATGACGGCCTTAACCCAGAAAAGGACTCAAGACAAGCTCATTATTTAAGGAAAGTTTATATAAAAAGATAACTAAATGAATGGATGGCATAAGGACTAACCTGAAAAATATGGCACGTCAATTGGTAGCCTATATCTCCCAAAAATTTCTTCAAAAAATCAAAGGGGGAGTGGGTTTTTCTCCAAATGTGGGGAAATTCTCCAAAATTACATGTAATAATGGCCCTTTTTTGCCTTGGAAAGTCTCTTTACCATGGGTAAGAAAGAGACTATCATGTGCCTATCATAAGGTATAATGCATCATCTCATTTGTATCCATATTTTTATGTTTTAAGGCCAAAAGTTTATTAATTTCCATGGCCACTAACATTTGTTGGACCCTCAGTGAATTTGTGGAATAGGTGTACTTGACCAAAACCTTGGTGTACTATGATATCTACTAGATATTAGGTGAATTTTCTTAACCTAGACATATAGGGGTAAGTCCTTCCCTACAATTCCCCTTGCATAATCAACCATATATATTTTTTTCATTATGCCTTAAGTCTTATTCCATAAGGTCGTGACATTAGCTTCTCTCTATTTACAAATTGTAACTTAAGTGTTAGATCCTACTGTTAGACCCCTATACTACTAGTGTAACCCCTTATTGTTATTAGTACAACCCACTTATTATATTGATGTACCCATGCAGTGCCCATATTGTTACTATTGTGCCCCATAGAAGCCCACTATTGTTATGATTGTGCCCTTACATTATTTTGTTATGTCGGCTCTAATTATGTAGACCCTTAGACTCCTATATATAAAAGGAGGTCTTTTCATTTGTATCATCCAAGAATATTCATTTATGTAAGTAAAGGAGGTTTCCCTCGAAAGCCTGAATTCAAGGCGTTGATCTATCTTTCTATCTTTTCTTGAGCTGGTTTCATAACATTTGGTATCAGAGCTTTGGATTCTAGGGTTTCGCTGCTCCAAACAGGTCATCGTGGCATTTTTGCTATAACTTTTTTTCTGTGACGTTTCAGAAGTCGCAAAAAAAACCCATTTTAGAAGAAACTGCTCTGAATCTTGGGTCCAAATTTCAGAGCTTTTAGCGCTATATTTGCGGAGATATGATCTAAGGAAGTTGGTCTTTTTGCAGACTCCTGAATTACATTCCAAACAGGTGACCTGGGGAAAATCATCATAACTTTCTCTCTGGGGATCGGATTGAAATTTCATAAGAAGGTATAGAAAGAGGACGGACTGTAGTTTCTTGTATGTATTTTTCAGATCCAAAGGTCGAAATAGTGACTCGTGGCACGTCATACAACTTCACTCCACTGAACTAGTCTATAATCAAGTCACTGTGGGAGATTGTGTATAAATCTTCCTTGGAGAATCCAATTTGGGTCAGACTTGTGGCATTGGAAAGAGGACACAGAGGGCTACTATAGATCATAGTTTCAGAACTTAAAGATCTGAAAGTACAAAGTTACCATCATTTCAAGATCGAGCTCCTAAAATCAAGAAAAAGAAAGATGAGGAAGTTTGATGGCAAGGATCCGGTAAATTGGATATGTCAGGTGGAGCAATATTTTGATCTACATGGTGTACCACTGTTACAGAAGGTATGTATTGCATCTTCATATTTAGAACCAGATCAATTTTTATGGTATAAAGGGCTTTGTTCTCGTAAACGACTTATTACGTGGTCAATTCTCACAGAGGAAATGATAGCACATTATGAGGATACAAAGTGCAACACTTTCTTTAGAGCAACACCACAACAATTGGAAAGAGTAAAAGGGCTTTGTGACATACTAGAAAGTAAAATTATGGCAACAATGAATTCTTCCCCTCACAGCTATGAATATGGAAGTGTTGTTTCTCCTAGCCTTCCACAACCTATAAGGGTTACACCACAACAATTGGAAGAAAAACGAGAAAAAGGGTTTTGTTACAATTGTGATAGAAAATGCACTAAAGGTCATAAGTGTGTTGAGAAGAAATTATTTTACATAGAGTATGAAGAGGAAGAAGAAAAGGATCAAGAAACATCAAAAGAAGATGATATGCACCAGAACCCCACCCCAGAGAAAGAAGAAATGAATCAGACCATATCTTGTAAAGCATTGGCAAGAATTACCACTCCTCAAACTCTCAAGATAGAAGGACATATAAAGAAGAAAAAGGGGCAAGAAGTGAAAGATCACATCGAGAAAGAAGAAATGAATCCAACCATATCTTGTAATTCATTGGTCGAAATTACCACTCCTCAAACTATCAAGATAGAAGGACATATCAAGAAGAAAAATGTTCAAGAAGTGAAAGATCACATCGAGCATCAAGAAATGAATCCAGCCATATATTGTAAAGGATTGGAAGAAATTACCACTCCCCAAACTCTAGAGATAGAAGGACATATCAAGAAGAAAAAGGTTCAAGCAGTGAAAGATCACATCGAGCATCAACAACAAGTTCTCCAACTTTTAAAGGATAATGCCACTTCGGTGCAAAATCAAACGAAACAACAGGTAGACCAACATTGTAGTAAAAAATGTTTTGATGTAGGTGACTGGGTATTTTTACTGCTACATATCAAGCAAGCTATTTATGAGAAGGAAATGTTGGCAATACTAAATGCACTTAAAAAACAACGACCTTACCGAATGGGACAAATCTTCAAGGATGAGGATGTGGAAGCATTCTTTTGTGCTATTTCTATTATCCAACCAAATTGGATAAACGAAGCAAGGGATGAATGGAAGAAGGACGAAGAAGTATGGCCATTTATTCAAAAGTTGCAAAAGATCCCAATTCAAACAATATTGCCAGAAATTGAAGAGGAAGGAAAAATCATATTGGAACCTGGAGCAGTCACAGAAAAAAGAACCCGACAGCTACAAATCGATCAATTTCAGAGTATCTCATCAAGTGGAAGAACTTACCAGCTGAAGTTTCCACATGGGAGGACAAGAATTTTACACGAAAGCATCAAGAACTACTCAAGCATTGAGGACAACGCTTTTGGAAGGAGAGGGGCATGTTAGGCCCCTATACTACTAGAGTAACCCCTTATTGCTATTAGTACAACCCACTTATTATATTGATGTACCCATGTAGTGCCCATATTGTTACTATTGAGCCCCATAGAAGCCCACTATTATTATTATTGTGCCCTTGCATTATTATTGTTATGTAGGCTCTGATTATGTTATGATCCCTTAGACTCCTATATATAGAGAGGAGGTCTTTTCATTTGAATCATTGAAGAATTGTTCATTTATGTAATGTAAAGGAGGTTGCCCCCTCGAAGAGGCTGAATTCTAAGGTGTTGATCTATCTTTTCTATCTTTTCTTGAGCTGGTTTCATAACACCTACCCTTCAAGAATAACTTAGAATAGCTCCCACTTTTCATTTTTGTGTCCATGTTATACCTTTTTGTAGGGTTGTGTCTCCTCCTATAGACCTTACCTGATCATGAAATTAAGCTCTATCACTCTCTCTTCTACTAGATTCTAGTCATATCCCCAAAAGGGTCCCAAAAGTCTTTTTGATTACCTTGCATTCAAATAATCTCACGATTGTCAATATCTTGTGCATACTAATATGTTTTTGTTTTCCATTTTCCTCATTTTTTTGTTTTTCATGGTGTTTTTATCTTTCCTAGAGAGACGATTGTGATAAGTGGATTTACCTTACTAGCCTCTTTGCTTCATCATAATTAGGAAGGTTCAACTAGCTTAGAACTATATGCTCCCCACTTATGCCACTTCTTTCTCTAGGATAAGCTTCCTTTTTGTTAGTATCATGCTCATTAAATAATGAAAGACAATGAGTTGACTCTTCTCCATTTCTCATGCTCATTAAAGAATATGAGAAGGATACCAACCATACTAATATTCTTTGAGGTCAATAAAATTACTATGATAATAAAATTTGTGACCTCAAAAAGAGAATTTTTCCCTTCAAAACCCATATTTTTTAATAGAAAACATGAAAAAACACTACAAAATGCAAAATTAGTGATGTAGCATCACTCTTTATTTCATTTTAGGGTTAAAATTCCAACATTTTTCAACCATGGTGATTTGGGATTGTTAAAGGTGACTTGGTTCATTAAAATTCTCAAATGTGTATGATAAACTTAAACTCCCATTAAGTTTAAATCAAGTGTGAATAACTTTAAATGATGTTGCAATTAAAGAAATATAAAAGATCAATAATAAAAGAGAAAAAAAGGAAGACAATCAATTTGATAACAGAGTTTCGTCGGTGTGGCCTACATCTCTGGGCCCTGGCTCCAAGGAGTGCCCTTTTCTATTTAGAAGATGCTAAGCTTTAATCACTTTATATCATGACAAACAAAATATTCACAAAACCTACATAAAAACTAGCTCTCTACTACTCAAAAGTGGCCTCCAAAATGCCACCAGAACCCTCCTTTAGTTGTTGCAAATTTGAGCTCAAAAAACCCACTTAGTTGACAAAATACAGATTTAAACTCAGCTCAAAAGGATCCCAACTTTGATAAAATTATGGATCTCTCTTCTCTACTTAAGTCTTCCCTGCTTGTTTTTCTTCTCTCAACATAGCTAAGGAAAGGCTTACAACCTTATTGCAAAACAGAGTTGTCTCTATGTAAAAGATTATCTCGCCACATTTCCAATGTTTCATACCCCTGTCACTGTGGTCTCATTACTTCCAACAGTAACTCGTTCTCATCCTCCTATCACTAACTAGTATGTTGTCATTAGTGAAAAACAGAACATCTAAGTTCTTAAACTCAATTCGGGCTTGACTGACCCACTACACAATCATTTGTATTTGGCTTGCCCCTTTTAGTTCCTCTTTTCATGCCTTCATAACTTTGAACTCTACCAAAAAAATAGTGTGGCACCTTGGTATGTGTTTTTAAATATAAAAAATACCTTACATACAACTACGAGCCATTGCGATTTGAAACCCTTGTAATGGTATGTAAATAATATGAAAATCAAAACTATATGCCATTTTAATATAATAAATACGACAACCTAATCAAAATTGAGACTGTTGTTATAATAATTGATACATGGTGGAATGCTAATGTTGCAACTAATTATTGTTAGATCTGGGGAGGTCACAGGGCCAAATCCTCATGCTCCCTATGCCTATTTGATTGCCACCAATTTTTTCATGTAGGTCACTCAACCCCTTCGCCATGTTCATAGGTGCCACATGGCACCCTCTGATTGAGCCATGTGGCATGCTCTGTCAGCAACATGTCTCTATGCTCAATGCCATGTGTTAGCTTGCTAGCCACTATGATGCCACATCATTCGACTAACTGGACACTACCACATCACTCATCAACTACCACGTCACTGCCAATCAGTGCGACATGTCAACATTCCAACTTGACATGTCATCGCCTGCCATGTCATTACATGGACTCTTCCACATTAGCATATGCCATGTGATAGTATGGAATCCCATGTCAGCATCCATACAGTTCCATGTGGTGATTCCCGGTGTTGTTACGTGGCAACCCTACAGAGTCCTATTATATACAATTTGGAATGAATTCAGAACCTCATATTTATGAAAATATTTCCTAAACCAAATCTAATCACCATGGCCAGAGATAAGTTTCATTTTATTTCGCATTAAATATAAAGCTTACATTTGGTATAAGAGCCATCCTTCACATTCAAGTGCTTGATTTGAATATTTTACTCCCTTATTTCTCTAAATTAAATTTCTCTCTACCATGGTCTTTTCCTTTGACCCATTTCATAACATAGAAATATCTTTATTGATTTTCTTTCAAACCTTATTATTTTGATAATGTAAGCCCATAAATTATGTTAATATATTGGTGGCTTTCATTGTTAAAATACATATTTATACATGTCAAAGCATCCAATACCATGGACCAAAAACCATAGCACCCAAAACCTTGTGTGAAAACCATGCACAAAACCATAGGTAGGTCTGCCCACCTAATATAGGGTCCAAAAAAATTTCGCCGGGGCATTGCCTCGAACCTCGTAGAGGGGGGCTACCCACCCCCCTCTAACCACCTATGACCCCCCCCGCTGTGCAATCGGAGCAACAAAAGGGGGGCTCCACCCCTCCTCTAACCCCCCGATTAACTAGGGGGCTAGTCATGGAAATAATATAACACAACCCAACATTCTCCCACTTGTTGTTTTCTTTCTAGAGGGGGCCACAAGAGAGCTTAGTCATTTATCTAGCCGTACAACGCCCATTGTTTCTCCACACCAAGAGAACTTCTCAGAGCTCACATATTTTGTCAATGCATCTACAGTGTTCTTCAAAGTGTCCACATTTACCAGCAACACATTTTTGTCTTCTATCATATCCCTCACAAAGTGATACTAAACATCAATGTGCTTTGTCTTTGAATGGTAAGCATGGTTCTTTGCCAAGAAAATTTCACTTTCGCTATCAAAGTCTATTCGTATAGCTCCCTGTACTAACCCCATACTTGAACACAATCTCTGCAACCAAACTACTTCCTTGCTTGCATGAGTGGTTGCCATGTATTCTACCTCTGTAGTTGATAATGCCACTATAGATTGTTTCTTACTCATCCAACTGAATGCATCTCCAAATAGGTTAAACACATACCCACTTGTAGATCTTCTTTGATCAAGATCTCCAGCCCAGTCTGCATCAACAAAGCCACGGACATCCAAAACTTTGTCCAATCCTATTCTTCCTTGTTAGCACAAACCATAATCACTAGAGCCATGCAAATACTTAAAAACTTGCTTCACTGTTGTCCAATGCCCCTTTCCTGGTTTTGATATAAACCTACTCAATACTCCCACTACATATGCAATGTCTGGTCTAGTATAGACCATTGCATACATCAGTCTACCGACTGCACTTGCATATCGAACATGGGACATGTCCTCTTCCTCTTCTTGTGTCTTGGGATACGATTCAGCAGATAACTTTACACCAACAGGAATAGGAACCTTCACCGATTTACTATCCTGCATATTAAACCTCTGCAGTATTGTCTCACCATACTTCCCCTGGTTTAATTAGAGCTTCTTCTTTGCCCAATCTGTTTGAATTTCCATGCCCAAAATATAATTTGCAACACCAAGATCTTTCATGTTGAATTTGGAGGACAATTGGGTCTTCAAATCCTGGATAATTTCTTTGTCATTTCAAACTAGCAACATATCATCCACATACAAGACTAGATAAATAACACAGCCACCAATTACTTTAAAATACACACAGTGATCTTCTTTGCTTCTAGTGAAGCCATGTCCCCGTATAAATGTATCAAATTTATGATACCACATCCTTGGTGATTGTTTTAACCCATACAAAGACTTTTTTAACTTTCTTACCAGTTCTTTCTTACCCTTCACCACAAAGCCTTCAAGTTGCTTCATGTAGATCTCCTCTTCCAGATCCCCGTGAAGAAATGTTGTCTTCAATCCATCTGTTCTATCTCAAAATCAAAAGTAGCAGCAACAGATAAAAGTATTCTAATAGAAGTACCTTGGCAATAGGAGAAAAAATATCACCAAAATCAATTCCTGACACTTAGGAATAACCTTTTTCTACCAACCTAGCTTTGTATTTCTCCACCTTTCCTTCTGCATTTGTCTTCTTCTTGAACACCCATTTGCTGCCAATGGGTTTCCTTCCATCCAGCAACTCCACCAGATCCGAAGCCTTATTTCTGTGCAAAGATGTCATTTCATCAACCATGGCCTTTTTGCAGAGTTTGTCATCCTCTGAATCTACTACTTCCTTCACAGATTTGAATAGAGAGTAGATGTACTATACCTTTCTATTTTCCTTCTTTCTCGAATTGATCTTCTCACAATCGGAGTTTATGGTTCTTCATCTTTTGATTGCTCTTCTATCGTAGAGTCTGATTCTTCATCCTTTAGCTCAAACTCTATCTTCTCAGTTTCCCTTAATGGAACTTCATGTTTAATAACATCTTTCACCTCTCTGAACACCACATCTCAGTTGTACACAACCTTTCTTATTACTAGGTGCCAAAGCTTATAACCCTTTAAACCATCCTTATACGCAATAAAGATGCACTTTTCATATTTACTATCCAACTTGGTTATTTTCTCCTTTGGAACATGTACATGTGCATCACATCCAAATACCTCAAATGTGAAAGAGAGGGTTTCTTACCAGTCCATACCTCGTGTGGAGTCTTATCCTCCAACACTGATGAAGGTGATCTGTTGATCAGGTAACATGTTGTCTTCATTACCTCTGCCTAGAATTCATGTCCTAACCCAGCACCACTGAGCATGCTTCTTTCCCTTTCCATCAATGTCTTGTTCATTCTTTCCACAACTCCATTTTTCCCAGGTGTGTATGGATTAGTCTTATGCCGTGCTATACCACACTTCTTACTTGCACATAGTGCTTGTAAGGTGGGGAAATGTTGCAAGGTTCGTGTGTCATATTATTCACATCCTCTCTCCTTCCACTGAATAATTTTGGAAGAAAACCTATCAATAACAAACAAAAACATCAATGCTTTAATCCTCCTCAAAAATTCTTTAACAAAAAGCTAAATCAAGTGAAGATATGTAAAATTTGGTACATCATTATTTTAGTCTTGAGCACATAAAATGATATTTTATTAAATAAAAGGAATATAGGGCGATGAAGTCCTTCCCATCACTCCCGCAAGATTAAGCAAGAGAGATGACGGCCTTAACCCAGAAAAGGACTCAAGACAAGCTCATTATTTAAGGAAAGTTTATATAAAAAGATAACTAAATGAATGGATGGCATAAGGACTAACCTGAAAAATATGGCACGTCAATTGGTAGCCTATATCTCCCAAAAATTTCTTCAAAAAATCAAAGGGGGAGTGGGTTTTTCTCCAAATGTGGGGAAATTCTCCAAAATTACATGTAATAATGGCCCTTTTTTGCCTTGGAAAGTCTCTTTACCATGGGTAAGAAAGAGACTATCATGTGCCTATCATAAGGTATAATGCATCATCTCATTTGTATCCATATTTTTATGTTTTAAGGCCAAAAGTTTATTAATTTCCATGGCCACTAACATTTGTTGGACCCTCAGTGAATTTGTGGAATAGGTGTACTTGACCAAAACCTTGGTGTACTATGATATCTACTAGATATTAGGTGAATTTTCTTAACCTAGACATATAGGGGTAAGTCCTTTCCTACATTTCCCCTTGCATAATCAACCATATATTTTTTTTTCATTATGCCTTAAGTCTTATTCCATAAGGTCGTGACATTAGCTTCTCTCTATTTACACATTGTAACTTAAGTGTTAGATCCTACCCTTCAAGAATAACTTAGAATAGCTCCCACTTTTCATTTTTGTGTCCATGTTATACCTTTTTGTAGGGTTGTATCTCCTCCTATAGACCTTACCTGATCATGAAATTAAGCTCTATCACTCTCTCTTCTACTATATTCTAGTCATATCCCCAAAAGGGTCCCAAAAGTCTTTTTGATTACCTTGCATTCAAATAATCTCACGATTGTCAATATCTTGTGCATACTAATATGTTTTTGTTTTGCATGGTGTTTTTATCTTTCCTAGAGAGACGACTGTGATAAGTGGATTTAGCTTACTAGCCTCTTTGCTTCATCATAATTAGGAAGGTTCAACTAGCTTAGAACTATATGCTCCCCACTTATGCCACTTCTTTCTCTAGGATAAGCTTCCTTTTTGTTAGTATCATGCTCATTAAATAATGAAAGACAATGAGTTGACTCTTCTCCATTTCCCATGCTCATTAAAGAATATGAGACGGATACCAACCATACTAATATTCTTTGAGGTCAATAAAGTTACTATGATAATAAAATTTGTGACCTCAAAAAGAGAATGTTGCCCTTCAAAACCCGTATTTTTTAATAGAAAACATGAAAAAACACTACAAAATGCAAAATTAGTGATGTAGCATCACTCTTTATTTCATTTTAGGGTTAAAATTCCAACATTTTTCAACCATGGTGATTTGGGATCGTTAAAGGTGACTTGGTTCATTAGAATTCTCAAATGTGTATGATAAACTTAAACTCCCATTAAGTTTAAATCAAGTGTGAATAACTTTAAATGATGTTGCAATTAAAGAAATATAAAAGATCAATAATAAAAGAGAAAAAAAGGAAGACAATCAATTTGATAACAGAGTTTTGTCGGTGTGGCCTACATCTCTGGGCCCTGTCTCCAAGGAGTGCCCTTTTCTATTTAGAAGATGCTAAGCTTTAATCACTTTATATCATGACAAACAAAATAT
>APFE031570775.1:0-24657 GCA_000404065.3 Pinus taeda
CGTGCATGGTATCAGTGGACTACTCTTTTGAGTAGATCTTATTATTTGTGTTCTTCCCATGTTTCGGGGACGAAACATGCTTAGGAGGGTGGAATGTTATATACCTAGGGGTGTAATATGGGGTACCGAGGGAGGTACCCAAGGTAATAATGTAATAATGGGATGGGCCATAGTAATAAATAAGGTGGTTAACCCATGTCATGTAAGGGACCACAAGTAGTTAATAATAATGTAAGGGGCCCAGGGTATTAGTTGATGGTATGAGGAAACCATGGTAATGATGCATGGTATTGTATGTATGAGGCCTATATAGAGGCTAGAGACTCCACATGGAGAGATATGAAGAGAAGTATTCTTGTATGAACAAGCATATGGCTTGTGGAGTATTCTCCTTCCTTAAGGAGTGAATGTATGGTGTTGCCCTACCTTAAGGGTTTGATCAATAAAGAAGCATTTTCTATCTATTCAGATCTTGTTATTCTTGGATTTATTTATATTTTCATATATTGCTGGGTTAGACCTTGGGTACCTCCCTTGGTACCCCATATTATCCCCCCTAGGTATATAACAGACCTCCTTCCAAGAATGGCTTCTTAATGGTGTCCCAATTAACTAAATGGAGCCTTCTTTCATTATTTTTCCCTCCCTCCCACATAAATCTTCTCAGGGGACCATCCACTTTACTAATAATGGTTTTAGGGGCTAGTACAATGGAGTTCTGATAAACTGGGAGACTAATGAGAACAGATTTCATAAGGATTACCTTCCGAGCATTATTCAACCATGAGGCTCCCCAAGCTTGTATTCTGAGTTTTAGCTTGTCTAGTAGGGGCATCCAGTGAGCTACCCTAGGATTTGATTTGAATATTGGCATCCCAAGATACTTAAATGACTCCCATGTCAGGGTTCTTTCCATTTCTAATAGGCTTGCTATGTTTATCAAATCTTTGATCAAGCAATTCCAGCCATAAATTGTGCTTTTTAGATAGTTAATATTGCTCCCTCAAACCTCCCTATAAATGTCCACCTCCTTCTTGAAGGTTCTAGTAGAATTTATGCTAGCTCCTCCAAGCAACAATGTATCATTAGCAAACTGGGCATGATTTATGTCTTTAACATTGTGAGCCATTCTCAGGTCGGGCAGAGTTTGGATCTGTTGACAGTAATCTAGCTGGAAGTTGAGCACCGAAGCTTTAATGGCGTAAAGAAGCAGGGACAAAGGGAAACCTTCTCTTAGCCCCCTGGAGGCCTGGAAAAATTCCGTTGAACGACCATTAACTAGAGGCGCTATCCAAGGGGAGGCAATGTAGGCTTTCACCCAAGTTATGAGAACTTTTGAGAAGCCAAAGTTCTCCATCACAGAAAATAAAAAATCATGTCTCACCTTGTGAAAGGCATTTGTCAAATCTAGCTTAATCACCATGCCTTTCTCTTTTTGATGATAGCTTGAATGAGTTGCTTCTTGCACCAGCACAATATTGTCAAGAATCTTTCTTCATTTTATGAATCCTCCTTGGTTTTCAGGGATGATGACTAGAAGATTTTTCTTAATACAGTTGGCCACTATTTTTGTAATCAGCTTATATCTTGTATTACACAAAGATATGGGCCTGAATTGTTTGAAATCAGTGGCACCTTCGCCTTTTAGAATCAAGGCAAGGAAGGCCGAGTTGGTACTACCTCCAATCTTGGTGCAAGTCTGAGATTTACGGATGATTCTCAGAAGGTCTTTTTAATTGTAGGTCGGCAAGTTAGGTAGAACCTTGCAGTGAACCCATCAGGGCCGAGGGCTTTATCTGGATCCATGCAATCCAAAGCTTCTTTAACCTTATTCATACTAATCGGAGCAATCAACATAATATTTTCAAAATCTTGAACACAGTGAGGAATAAGATCAATCGAATAGGATTGACAATCGATAGGAGGGTCTTCCGGGGAAAAGTAAAGATATTTGAAGAAGGAGTGGGTTGCTCGCTTTATGCCTTTAGAATCTTTAACGATAGTGTTTTGATAGTGAATTTCATTTACTGTTTTAAAGTGCTTGCGTGCTTCAGCTTGCTTATGGAAGTAGCTTGTATTTTTGTCTCCGACCTGTAATCAATGATTTCTGGACTTCTGTCTCCAGGACTCTTCTTCATCCATATTTCCTCTATGGGGATCCTTTTACAGCTCTACTTCTTTTTGAAGAAGGATTTGAGTTACATCGGAATTCTCCATTGTTAATTGATGGCCTGCTAAAATATCATGCATCTCCTTTCTTTTGGCGGTGGGCATTTTCAACCTTTTAGCCCACTCCTTCAACTCCCTTTTAAGTCTCCTAATTTTTTCTTCCAACACAAAGAAAGGGGATCATTGAACTTGCCAGTTCTAGGCCTCAGAGACCACCACCTAGAATCCTTCTTGATGAATCCATAGAGAACTGAATCTAAAGGGAATGGGGCCAAGATTTCCATCCAAGGAGAGCTCAAGTAATGGGTTTATGGTCAGAGGTGTAGTTCGGCATAATTTTACTGGTGGCCATTAGACCACAAATCAAGAAGGAGGATTGGACTAGAAATCTGTCCAGATGAGTAGTAATGTGGTCGAGGCCTATCCTTTTGTTTGACCAGATGAATTTCCCAAATGTGTGCTTGATATCCTCTAATTCCCAATCTAAAATGAGGTCTTCAACCCATTCTCTAGCTAGGTCCTTGACCAGAGAGCCCCCTTTTTTCTCTTTTATAGCTAGCGCAACATTCAAATCACCTGCAATAATAATATTATCTGGGTTGTGCAAGAAAAGATAGGACTAGAGCGAGTCCCAACAAATATTTTTCTTGGATGGCAAGTTCGGAGCATAATGATTGAACATACTTACTTGGTGGCGAGATTCTTTATGGAGGATCTTAGTGAGTAGTCAATGGGGGAAACATTCTTCATAAATAGGATCATATTTGGAGCTATCCCAAAAGGAGGCAATCCCTTTAGAGGCGCCTTTGGCACTGACTGCTCTCCCTTGGCCTTTATGCCAGAATGCTTTGCTTGCTTGGAGGAGTAGAAGGTCCTCCAGTTTTGTCTCCTAGATGAGAAGGATTTCAGGTGAGTACATCCTTACAATGTCTTTTAGAGCTTCTTCTTTCAACCTGCTGCCTAACCCTCTGCAATTCCTGGAGATGTATTTCATTATTCACTGGCTTGGAAGGTTATGGCTCCTTTTGGAGCCTGACCATGCTTGCGGCTAGATTTGGTATTCATCATTCCTTTGAGAGTTTTCTGAGAACCTTGGAGAACATCCAGATAATTTTTTTCCTCTCTCTGTTTCTTCTTGAACTTTTGACCCCTGGCCAACTTGATAGGAGTGACTTGCGAGCGATCTAAATTTGAGACTCCATCTTCTGAATCTCCCTCAGAATCGGAGCCCAGACTGATGTGCTCCTCATTTTATTCTTTTTCCCCTTATTCATCCTCTGATGGAGGAAGAGATGACTTTGCCTCTACTTCTTTCACTTTCATCGATGGGTCTTCTAGTTCCTCTTGGGTTCCAATGGCATCTGTCTTTACCCCAGAGGAAGAACCCTCTTTTGGAACTTCTTTGGATTTTAGTTTAGGCCGGGGCTTCACCAATGGCCTTGAATTTTTCTTCTCAACTGGTTTTGGGACTGCCTTGCCCTTTTTTATTTCTTTCAATCCTTCTTCGTCCACTTTGTCCCTGATTGGAGCTTTTGGGCAATTTCATTGGAAGTGTCCATGTTCGTGACAGGTTCTGCATTTGAAAGGTAGTTGCTCGTAATATAATTTTTGATAGTGATGCCATTCTCTGACTGTAAGTTTTACTACTTCAGGTAGTCCAACTTTCAGATCGACTTCCACATGGATTCTTATGTAGGTATATTGGCCCTTGTTATCTACTTTGTCAATGAAACGGCCTAGGCCATTTCCAATCTTCTGCAAGGTGTGGTAGCTCCAGCAATGGATTAGAAGATTGTGAAGCCAGACCTAGACTGGGACCTCTTTAGGGGTATCGATTGAGGGATCGAAGTCAGGGGTCTAGTTATTAAGATACATACCCTGATTTCCCATAAAATATGGACCATTTCTGAAAACCAAATCTCGATCTTCGTTGGAGGTGAACTGGAAAATGAAATACCCTCTTCTGACAACATAACAAATCACATTGTTTTATAGTTGGGGCCTCCAGTTGCGTTGGATCCAGTCATCTGTTGTTTTTGTAGAGGGCCAGCGTCCCATAAATTGTCCTACCAACCCTCTGTTAGCCAGGGCTAGGGCGATTTTTATCGGTTGGTCTTCTGGTAGGGCGACCTCAGGAATTTCCTCTAGTTTTTTGATGAATTTCGGGACTTCTAGAATCAAACATTTCTTCCCTTTCTATGATAGAAATAATATGAATGCTTCTTCTGAAGAGATTGGTGTGGTGGGAGAAGGCTCCCCAGCCCCAAGCGCACTCATGGTGGAGGCTACGTTCCTCTATGATTGCAAAACCCAAACGCGGATGTTGTGCCAGCAGGAACACTGGCTGGAGGAGGGAGGCAGAGCCCGATTGTAGGAATGCCAGGAAGGATTGAGAGCCCAACAGCAGGGGCTGCCAAGTAGGGGGCCTGTGGAGGGCCGCAGGGGTTGAGGAAGCAGGGGCACGGGAGCTACAGTTCAGAACGGGCACGCAGATCACCCTGAAACTCAGCGCTGCCCTACATTTTCATTCGAAGTGAAATATCGTATTAAACATAGGTTTGATCTAAAGTGGTCATTGTATTGAATATAAAGTTTTGCAATAAAATATTTTTGTCTCAAAATGCTTTTGTCTTAAATAAAAAGTTTTGTCTTAAAATAATTTTGTCTTAAATTGATTTTGTCTTAAAATATTTTTGTCTTAAACTATTTTTGTTTTCAATATAAATTTTTGTCTTTAAATTTTTGTCTCAAACTACTTTTGTCTTAAATACAAAGTTTTGTCTCAAAATATTTTCGTCTTAAATTATTTCTGTCTTAAATATAAAGTTTTGTCTTGAAATATTTCTGTCTCAAAATAATTTTGTCTTAAAATATTTTTGTCTTAAATATAAAGTTTTGTCTCAAAATATTTTTGCGTCAACCTATTTTTTTCTTAAATTCTATATTTAAGAAAAATCAATTGATATTATTTTTTAATGTAAAATAACTAAAATAAAAAATGAATTTTCGAGACAAAAGATTTCTTTTGTCTTAAAAAAATGTCTCAAAAGTGCCCTTGGTGTAGTAGTGTTTCTCACATTCCAATGCACTAGTTTGAAGGAACATCAAATACTTGAACTTCATGGTGATATTAAAGAAAAATAGAAAAGTATTAAAGAAAATTAATAAGTAATATGGCTTCAATTATATTTAATAATTTTATACATAATTACAATTATTATTAGATGCCAATTTTAGAGTAATATTAGATAATACTATGTATGATTGTAATTATTATAAAGCAATATTCAATGATATTGTGCATGATTATAAGTATTTTCATTTTTATAAATTTAAAATGAGAAAGTTTGGAATGAAATTAAGAGTTGATTATAAAATTGTTTAATTTGAGTTATTTAAAATATTATGAATGCCTTGGTTTAGATTTTAAATATGTTTTAATAATAATGTAAATAGGTTATGTTTGATAATGTTCCAATTATATTATTTCAAAAGAGTAAATGCTTTCATTTAAAGTTGAAATATATTTTGTTAATAATGTTAGAAAGTTGCTTTGGGTAATGTTTCAATTAAATCCTCTTTATCAGGGTTGTATATGCTTTCAAAACATTAAGAAATTTATATGTTTTCAAAAGAGTTAGAATGATGATATGCAATAGTATAAGACTAAGAGGAAGAGAAAAGGTTTTATTGTATATTTAGCATTAAAAATATATATATAGTTTAATTAATAGATAAAATGGTTTTTTCTAGATTCTCTCCTCAAGTATGCTCATAATTTGGGAGAAATTTTTAAGAATTATAAATTTATGTTGTTTAATGTTCAAAGTTTGAGTGCATATTTTGTTTTTTCATAGAGTTGAATTTATTTACCACTTTAAAATAGTAAATCACAATTTTTCTCAAAGTTGTCTACCATTCCAACAAAAAAAAATAATTAAGATAAACCCTCTTAAAAAAACTAGTCTTCAACTAACACTCTTTGCAACTTGTAATGTTGATCTAGAAAATGAATCACCACCACTGTAAATGGTTCTTGGGTCTCAAATATAATTAGGTGTATCTTGAGAAGGAATGTTATTTTAGCAATTTTATAGTCTAGCAAACCAAAAGACATGCATAGAGGAAAAAATGAATGAAAAAGTTGTTAGTAGATTTACAGGAAAAAAATGAACTAAAAAGGTGTTAGTAGACTTACATGAAAAAATGAACTAAAAAGGTTTCGCCAACAAAACATTGTGCTATTGAATTTCATGACCTAAAGAATGAAATAAATATAGATAAAGCAAGAAAGTCAATTATCTACTAAAGTGAGCAGGTTATGCTAGACTATCATATTGATGAACTTGGTGAGAAAATATCTTGCCTTTAGGAGCCTCTCTTCTCCCAAATTGCAAAACAATTACCGAGGTAGAGACCTTTCCTAGTCTCAACATTTTTGGCCTTTAAATGACCTTTAGGTTTTAACCTTATGTGATTCATGTATTTGAATGCTTCTAGTGAAACTTCCCTCATTCTTTTATTCACTTGGCATTCTTTTGGGTATCTTTCTGTAACTATAGAATAAACAAGAAAAAATATTATGTTCCATAGTTTATTCAAATAAGTTAAGAATGTATGTGTTTGTTTGTTGGCTCAAAAATCAATTTCACAACTGTAGAATTTACACAAATATTACAATTGATTCAAGAATTTTTCTCTTTTCTATAATACTTGATCGTAGGATCAATATAAAACCAAAGTAGATGCAATTTTCCTTGACCGAAATTTCAGTACATGATGCATTATGGTAGGGGGAAGGGGATTAATTGGTGTAAGAGGGAGTATAAAAATTTCAGTATGGGTGTTGCTGAAGGAATGATAGAAAAAATCATATAGATTTAGAGGGATTTCACCTATGTCATAGGATATTGTTGATTTGTACAAGTTTTGACCAGAATATTAATTGTATTTTGAAGTCTGTGGGAACATGTATTTACAATATTGTTAATGAAATAAAAAGTAAAGGTGCTTTATTGAGAAAAAAAATATCATCACTTTTGATAAAAGTGAAGTTGACTGATACAGAGAAAAGGAGAAAATAAATAACCATTATTAAATGTCTAATGCAATTCCCACAAAAGGCAGTTCCCAATTGAAATGTTTAGCAAACAAGAGGAAGCATAACCATTAAGCCACTTAAAAATTCTTCTTAAAGTGCAACAATTGACATAGTACTAAGCAGTAGTGATTTTGATAACTACACAATTTTTTTACACAAAACAGTGCAAGACACAAAACAGTCCAAGAAAGAAACGTTGGTCCAAGTTCTTGAAGAGCCCTATAAGAAGGATGAAGATATAGATACTTAGGATGAATTTCTTATGTTGGTATTGGATAGTTGAACTTGCGTGGCTTTTGGGAAGCATAGGATTATAATCTAATCAACATGGAAAAATCTAAAAAGAAAGGAACTGATCAATATAGTGCATGAACTAGTATGCTAGATGGTGGTGTCTAGAAAGAGTGAGATCCCTAAGGGTACAACATAGAACGAACTGGGTATTGATATTATCTACAATTTTTTTTCAAGCTCTAGGCATACGAAGGGGTTCTTTTGACAACTTGTAATATGAAACGAAAAAGTCCTATATATAATTGTGAATGTCATAAAATTTGAATGAATATCGCAAGGAATTCTAATTATGCACCCTTCATTAATATGTGATAAATGCATTTTCCATTATGCCACAAGCACTTCTTCACGATTGGTGTTAGCTCGAGTTTCAACGGGGAGTCATGACGTTGATAGAGTGAATCCTCTTAGCAAAATACCTTTGGATATGGATATGAGTTGGCACATGTTTCTAGTAGTATATGTATAACATGTTAGAAAACAAATGTGTCTCTTCCATGAAGAGAATATGGATTCCAAAGAGGAGCGAAGGGTGATTTTGGTTAGTCTGTAGTAAAATCATATGTTATATTCATTTATATAGAAAATTAGCTACAATAGGCACCTAGCGTTGTAGAGTCTTTATTCATTTTAGTAAAAGAATGGGTCATAAAAATATTGTTATGCATATTTTTTTTATCTCATATAAATGTTGTTATGATATATAACTATTCAATTATCCTTAGCTTTTATTTATACATCAAGCATATTTATGTATTCAAGCTTCTGTGATCCATGATGAATTAAACACTTGTTGTTTCGAAACGTGTCATGCACAAATTCTCTCATGTGATTTCTACCAAAAGACTTTGTTTAATTCAACATATTATCAAAAGATTTTGAGATATACCTATAGTAGAAGAATATAGATTACTTCAAATATCTAATTTTTATTAGTAAAAATATTTGTATATTTTTCTCACTCCAAGTAATTGAGAAAAATAAGTTGAAAAAACTCAATGGAAATGATAAGGATCCGATTTTGTCTCTGAATGCCAATTTGAGCACATGAGAGGAATAAGAAGTTGTGCCTTCAAAAAGAAAAAATATAATAAAGATAAACCCTCTCAGAAAACTAGTCTTGAGGTAACACTCTCTGCAATGAGGATCTAAAAAATGAATCGCCACCATGGTTCTTAGTGCTCAATTATAATTATGTGCATCCTAAGAAGAAATGTTTATTTCGCCATTTATAGTATAGCACACCAAAAGACATGCATAGATACAAAAAATGAACAAAAAAGGTGTGAGGATATTTACATGAAAAAGTGATTGAAAAATTTTCCATCATGAAAAGGCTAAGCTATTGAATTTTTGGACCTAACAAATGAAATAAGTAGAAAGAAAGAAAGAAAGTGAGTTATGAAAGGCTTACCACTCACAAGGTTGTGCTAGAGGATCATTTTGATGAACTTAGTGAGAAAATGTCTTGCCTCACATGCCAAATATAAAATATTTGGGCCTCTCTTCTCCCAAATTACACAAAGTTAGCGACAGAGAGACCTTTCCTTGTCTGAATATGTGTTGGTATTTAAATGACCCTTCAATTTTAAAATTTTCAATTGATGTATTTGCTCACATTATTTTATTTGCCTGCCATTAGTGCAATGTAGGTAGGACCTAACAAATGAAATAAATAGAGAGAAAGGAAGAAGAAATTCGATTACATTTAGTACAAGAAAGGTTGGTCCCAGTTCTTGAACAACCCTATAATAAGGATAGAATTATAGATTTTAAGGATGAAATTCTTTTGTTTGTGTTCAATAGATAAACTTGCATGGTGTTTGGAAAACACATCAGGGCTCGTACAACTTCGTTGGTCAAAGTATTTGATAAAGTCACTCAAGCATGGGATTCTAATCTAATCATCCTTCCCTCTATCTGTAACCCATGAATTTTCTGAACATGGTGAACTCTAGAGAGAAAAGAACTCATTAATAGAGGTCACGAATTCTTATTCTAGATTGTGGTTATGTCTAGAAAGAGTGGGCTTGCTAGGAGTACTACAAAGAATGAAGTGGGTACTGATATTCTCTATAATTGCTTTTCATGATCCGGGCATAGAAAGTTGTTCTTCTTTTGACAACTTGTAACAAGAAATGAAAAAGTCCTCATATACACAATTTGAAGGTGATAAAATTTGAGTGATTATGGCAAGGAATTCTAATTTTGT
Source organism: Pinus taeda (assembly GCA_000404065.3). Taxonomy (NCBI): domain Eukaryota; kingdom Viridiplantae; phylum Streptophyta; class Pinopsida; order Pinales; family Pinaceae; genus Pinus; species Pinus taeda. Next base: position 9,777 of record APFE031570775.1, read on the forward strand.
GCCCCATGATTGATCAGTGATAAGTGCATTTTTCATTATGCCACAATCTCTGCTTTGGGAAGTGCTGGGTTATAGTAGTATATATATAACGTTTTTAAAAACAGATATGAGTTGGGACATGCTGGATTAGAGTAGTATATATATAACATTTCAAAAAAGAAGTTTCTGGATTCCATGAAGAGAGTATGGATTTCTAATTGGTATGAACCTTTCTTTTGGCTAATGTGGAGTAAGTTAAAGTATCATACTCAGTAAAGATAGAAAATTATTTACAATAGGCACATAGTGTTGTAGTTTTTTTTATTCATTTTTGTCAAAGAAAGGGATGTACAAATATTATTATACATATTTATCTCATATAAATGTTGTTATGATATATAACTATTCAGTGATCTAAGCCTTTTTCGATACATTGAGCATATTCTAAAATATCTGAGATATACCTATAGCGAGAATAATAAAGATTAATGAAATTATCTAATTCTCATTTGTAAAAACGTTTGCCTATTTTTCTCAACATTCCCAATGTTACTTTCCAACTAATTGAATAAATCAATCTCGCAAAACTCAATGCAAATGATAAGGTTTTGAGGCTTCAAATATTGCCTCGAAATGATAATTCGTGCACGTGAGAAACATGGGTTTAGTCTTAAACCCTAAACTTCACCTCACAAAAATCAAGACTTATTTCACCACAAAAAGCCTTACTATGTGTAATAGTGTAATTTATGCTATATTAAGAGTGAATTATAATTTATTGGCACATAAGTGTTTATATTTGTTGGACAATAGAGACAAAATATAACAAAGCTCTCAAATTAAGAATATAAATCTCAAAGCCAAAGATTCACGAAGGAGGCTTACCAGTGAGCATGTCCTCGCATTATTTTGATGAACATGTTGAGAAATTTACACTTTGGTCCAAAAATAGAAAAAAAATCAGTGTCACTTAAATAATTCACATGATAAGATGTACATGAGAAGAGAATGGTGTGAAACCAAATCTCTCCAACTTTCACTGCATATGATGGGATGTTTTACCCCTTTCATATTACATGTGATTACACAACACACAAACTTCCTTGACCACAACGAAAACTTCCTTGACCACAACCATTGCATATTCTTCTAGACTATAAGAATCATACATATAAGATCAAGAAGACTTGGTACCTTCATAATCAATACCAAACCCTTCTCTAATGTCAATAATCTTCATATTGGCACCCAATTTAGCCAACTCATAGTATATATACACAGGTTCACTCACACCATCATTAAGAAATTCAACCCATGGGATCTGAGACCCAATATGGAAATGAAGAAGCTCAAGACAATCCACATCCCCAATTTCTGCAATTTCAGAAAGATGCCTATTATTTCAAAATTTGCCAGCCCAAATTCGCCCTTCTCACCAGATTTGGTGCCAAAATAGACACCATGTTTGGTCCTCTTTTGGTGGAGTGAATCCTCACGCTGACATTAAGAACTTCAACCCATGGGATCTCATGTCCAATATGGAAATGAAGAAGATGGAGAAAATCCATCATCCTCAATTCTGCAATTTCGAAAGATGCCTACTATTTCCCAATTTGTCAGCCCAAATTCACCCTTCTCCCCAGATTTGGCACCAAAATGATAACCATGTTTTCTCCTCTTTTGGTGGAGTGAATCCTATTAGTAGAATACAGATTCTAGTAGTATATGTATAACATGTTAAAAAGGAAGTGCGTGGATTCCATGAAATAATATGGATTCCTAAGAGGCATGAACCTTGATTTTGGCTAATGTGGTGTAAGTTGAGGCCTCAAATAGAAAATTGGCTACAATAGTAACTAGGTTGTTAATTTAACAAACTTCCATCCGAGTATAAAAAACTTCCAACAACGAACTTCCAGTGTAATGAAATTCCAAACCAACATTCTCCACCGCCTATATTGCTCCAATCACAATTTTTTTTAATTGTCTAATAAATTGGATCAATTGTGGGAGAGAAGACCCAATGACAAAAAGGGGAGTTCTTCATGGAGGAAAACTCCTTACTACCTAATAAAATTAGAATATAAAATTATTTTATTGAATTAAATATATTAAATTTATTAAAGGAAAATGTTAATTTAGTCTTTACTTCAAGATGAAGTAATTAAGATAAAATTTAGATTAATGTCTAATTAATTGCTGGTGAAAGCATAAGGCTTTAAACTTAGGTGATGTAAAAATATAAAGTTGTCTTCAAATGGTTTCATAATCATTATGAGTAAGAATTTTATCCAAGTAGGTAGAATAATAACATCTCTCCCTAACTAAGCACAATTGACCAATTGCCATATATGTCTATCTATTAAATATTTTACTTTAAGATGATAATAAAATATTTTTCATTACAGTATAAATGGCATATTTGAAATCTACAATAAAAAAGGAAGAAATTACACATATAGCCAATATTAAAATGTTTTAGTTATTAATTTTTTTAATTTTCAATTAATATATAGAAAGAGAAAGTGCAAAAGAAATATTCTAATTAAATTAAAAAATGAAATATTTTATTTATGATATTCTAAGACATTATAATATTTTATTTATGATACATCTTAAAATATATTTTCATAATATGAGACTGTAAAATTTGTCTAGCTAAGTATTAAGAATTGTTTTACTTTATATGAGTGTATTAGTATTGAAATGCTATATATATATATATATCATTGTAATATTTTTTTAAAATATTAAATGCAAACCCCATATTAAAAATGCATGGAATTACACTATCTATTTATAAAATAAGATTATTTTGTTTCCAATCATTTTCTTTAGTCTATGTTTTAAAATGAACATTAGAATATTTTAAAATTTTATGATTTCAAATAACATTAAATTTTTTTAACAAATAATACATATATAAACAAATTTACATGTCAATAATTCATTTAAATAAAATAGTTTAAAAAATTAACCAATAAACATCTATAACATGATATTTTTAGGCTAAATTAAATATTTTAATTGTATTTAACTTAGCCTAAAAATATCATGTTATATAAACAAGTGTTATATGAAGTGAGTTATGATTTTTTGAGATTATACCACGGGATGATATAGAGGGATCATGTCATTAAATCTATTGAGGTGCAAACCGTCTTTCAAGTTTTGAAATATAAAACAAGTTTACATCTCAAAAGATTTCATCCCTCTAAGCGCTTGTTGGATCATTGGTTAAGATGAATCTATAGTAACAATATTTTAAAATAAAGTTAGAATTCGTTAATATATCTATCTATCTATTATCATCTATATATATATATATATATATATTATATATTATATATTATATATATATATATATATATTAAATATATATATATATAATATATATATCTTAATAATATTTGGTAAGTGTTTTGATACTTATTATAGATTAATGTATACTTTTATCAATTATTTAATTTTTAGAACTACTTTAATTATTTACTTTTTATAACTACTTTAATGTTACATATAAACATATACATTAATATTATAAACAGGTTGAGGTCCTCCTTTCTCTTAACAACCTCCTTGATAGAATTAGTAGTCAAATCATTGCAATAAGGTGGATCCCTTGTCTCACAAACAATGGGATCTCATACACCAATTTGGTGTATGGCCTCCCCTTAACCTTAAAATTAGATGATAATAATAATAATAATAATAATAATAGTAGTAGTAGTAGTAATAATATCAAATTATTTACTCCATTATTTAAAAGAAGAAAATATAATAAAATTCCATAAAAAATGGTCATATAATTATAACAATAACATGAATATTATAATTATATATTTTACCTAGGGAGCCCTCTTATAACCAAGTCAAATATAAAAGCAAGTGTTTTTAGGAAATAAATTTTGGACATTGCTAATATAATATTATTGACTCGATTTCTTTTTTCATCGAGTGTGTATCTTATTCTCATTTTTTTACCAAAAAAAACCTTTTAATAGATATAATATTAATATATTTATTTTTATATTATTTTATATAACCCGATAACATTTGTTATAGTAATATGTATTTATTTTCATGTATCATTTTATATAACTCTATAATATTATAGTAATAGATATATATGTATATCATGGTTAAAACATTGGCTTATTTAATATAAGCCTACAACATTTGTTATAGTAATATGTATTTATTTTCATGTATCATTTTGTATGATTCTCTAACATTATAGTAATAGGTATATTATGGTTAAAACGTAATATTGAGTTATGTGTATTTAAAAATTATTAATTATAAATGGTACAATGAAATAATACAGAGAAAAATAATAGGATTTTGAAAATAATACCATCATTTTACCACGAGGGAGACACTATCTTATGCAAATGTGTCTTTTTATTAACTTGATTACAAATAGTTTTGCAACGAAACAACAAAATACTATTTTTATATTACCTTCCTTTTTTAACTTGCCTAGCTAGTTTGCATGAGAAAAACAAAATACATATTTTAGAGACATCAAATACAATTTTTATATGTTGCCTTCCTCATTATGATTTGCCTTAGAAGGGGTGCCCTTTCTTAGGAGAAGAATTAGGCTATGATGTCTATGTTGTCATCCATTTTACCTGTGGTGATGTATGTTCCTTCTTAGCTATAAGATATGATAAGCATGTCTACTAGCTAGATGTCCTCATCTTGGGAACAATAATTACATCCTTTAGTGAGGGAGGTTCAAAATCAAGAATATTACAATGAATGATTGCCAAGGGGAAGGTGGTTCAAAGAGCTTCAGATTTTTAACATTAATCAGATAATGTATGCCTAGTTGGGACAGCAAGTCTAATTATTATGCATTTTCTGTAATGCATTCTAGAATAGTATATGCACCATATCTTAGAGGATGCAACTTATGGTGTTGGGATTTGAAGCATTTCATTTCCAAAAAGTGTGATACATGATATCCTGGTTGAAATGACAAGGGTTTGTGATTTTTGACTTACCTATGTTTTGCATGATCCTCAGAAACTTGTAAAACATTAGTTACTTCAATATGGTACTAAGATATGGAGTGTATAAAAGAGAAAGATAAATTTTTTTCTTGTTTTTGTTGTGAAAAACAACAACAGGTGATATTCAATGGCATCTTAGAGGCTACACTTGGCTGAAACCCATAACAAACTTCAAAAGAAATGAACCTAGCATAAGAGTGTGTGGCCCTATTGTAATTATTTTGAACAATGTGCAAATAGGAACCCCACTTTTCATTTTTGGAAAAAAAAAATTGATAACCTCATTTTTGTCATCTATTTTAAGGTGAAAGGAAATAAAGAGATTAAGTTTTCAACCCAGCATAATCAAGAGAGTATGCCAAAAGATACCGACAAAACAATATAATTAATAAGAAATAATGCTACTTGTTAACCCAAAGTGTGTAAAAATATGAAAGAAGAAGGGATCCACTACCTATGTAGGAGATTTAATCTTATGACACACAAGAATGATAGCAACACAGAAAAATAATAGACCACTACCCAAATAGCACAATGTCTATGGAAAGTACTTGGAAGACCACTAAAAAGGGTTTCCATCATCTAAATGTAACTTTCAGTTTTCATGGACTTCAACTAGGGTTTATTTTGAGGCCCAATGGGGGTAAAAGGTTCATAAGTAATTGTAAAGTTTTTCTTCCTTAGTGGGTGACCCCACTATGATTGTCCACCTCGAACTTCCCATTATGATTTTGTGAGGAATAAATGTACATGACAATGTATCTATAGAGCTTACAAACCTTGTTTTTATCCTTCAATAAATTTTGTTTTAATTTTAAGAAATGATTTCATCAAGTGCAAAAATGGAAAATTTGCATGAGGATTCTTATAAGAAATTAATTTATTGGTTTTGGTTCATTGACTTCGTTGTAACCATTCAAGGTATAATAACATAGCATTGTTGTTAGAAAATTATGAGTTGTGATACTTGGTTATATGTAATTATTTCGTTCTTACAACATTGTTGGATTTCACGTACTAGTTGTTGTATTTTTACTTGATGGGATACACAAAATTTGGGAACGTATTTTCATTTAAAAAAATAATCTTATGTAATTCTTGTTGTTTTTTAGTTTTCCTAGGTAGATGGTGTGGTAACATGGATATATTTAATTGTACAATATTAGGTTGTATACTTACATTCATGGACAATGTATTGTTGATAAATCAAGTTCAAATATAATGTTTATTATATACTTAAATGCAAACCTAAGGTTTTCCCTTTTGAAAATTATTAGGTTTTCCCTTTTGAAAATTATTCTGCAATGCGATAATTATAAATGTTTTAGGATGGGCCTTATGAGGTTTCTCTTATCAGTGTAGGTTTCAACTACAAATAACTACCCCTAGCTACTTATCCCATTTGGTTGGCCAAGGAAAAATAGAGTCCACTATGACTTATCCGTCAATGTTTTCTCATTTACTTGTGAATTAAATCAATAATTCCTTCTATTAATATTATTTGTGTTTTCCAATGAATAAGTGAGGCCTAGTCCAACACTTGGACCTAGTTCTCACCCAACTACAAACTACAAATATACATATATAGTATGTTTCATTTTTTGACTTCCATCAATTACATCAGATTAACGTGTTCTAAATATTTGTTGTTGTATTGCTAACTCACTAACATTTCACATCAGCCTTTAATAATGAATCATAACAATTTTGTTCACACATTCCTTCATATCCCCATTTATTTTGCATAGACATTCGGTCACATACAAATTCTTTTATGCAATTATTAAACTATTTCATTACAAGCCGTGAATTTTATCGTCCATAGCAACATTTTAGAGTAGAAGCATACTTCTGCAACTGCAAAATGACGACTGGGATAAATGCTCACCGTATTCTTCTAGATTGAAACAAGATTTGAATGGGACTGAGGCGGAGCTTCGAAAGTTCAACCAAAATGGATTAAGTTTTCATGATTTTTTGAGTGGAGCCAATAAAGTTGGTGACCATCTCCTTTCTTGCTCAGCTGAGTCAGTAGTATTGCATTGTAAATCTTGTAGTTACAGTCATGACAAACTTGCCCCTACGTGTCTAGACCACCATGATGAAACCAGCTTCCATTCCACAATGCAAAAATCTCTGATGCAGTTGGAGGATGAAATGGGCCGTCTGATGTTTAAGGAGTTAGAAGATGAGCTGGAAAACAACAACGGGAAACATGATCCTCTGTACTGGCCTTTTAATCCCGAATCATATTGGGCTATTGAAGGATGCTGCGGAAATTAGGGTTTCCTTCTGGAAGCTAAATGTAAATTCAATAGCACCACATGGGAGTACAAATGGTGGAACGGAGGGCTTTGTATAAAAGAAAATATGGTGAATTTTTATTAATTTTTAATTTATATGAAACTCTAAATACCTACGTAGACCAAAGAAATAATTGGAAGAGGTAATCGTGATAAGCATCGATCATTATATATTTATATGTAATGTAATTCTTATGTTTAAATCACATAATTGTATACTTATATCCCATGTACTTTTCTATATTTAAATGAGTACGATTCTAAATGATGGTCCTCTCTTGATCATTTGTACTAAATTATACAATGATATGGGTAGCAGTTAGCACATTTGAATTTTTACCTTATATTATTATACTATTATATTAAATTACATTGTTATATATAATATTTTTTAATCATATAACTATATTCATATAATATAATTTAGTATTTGAAATATACATCATAAAATTGTATATATATGTTTAGAATAAATTTATTGAATTAAATATTAGAGAATATAAAACTATATTATTAAATTAAGTATATTAAATTGATTGACATAAAATGTTAGTTTGGTTTTGATTAGTGTAAACAATAATGGCATTTGGTTAGTGCAGTAATTAATTTTCTAATTGTAGAAAGGGAAATCCTCATTCTCAAGTTCCTAGTAAATATTTAAGTACTTTAAGCATATAGTTCACAATTTTCTTCCTTTTTATCATAACTCAAAATGGAATTTGTTCTTTACCTCTAATGTGTCTCATACAAATTGTATGTAGATATTCAAGGACAATTTTGTATGTTGTCATGTAGTTCTCCAAATTCTTAAAGTTATTAAAACCCTATGAGCTTTTCTCATATTCCAATGCACTAGGTTGAAGAAACATCAAATACTTGAGCTTCATCGTGATAGTAAAGAAAAATAGAAGAATATGAATGAAAATTAATAAGTAATATGGTTTCAATTATATTTAGTAATTTTATACATAATTACAATTATTATAGATGCCAATTTTAGAGTAATATTAGATAATACTATGTATGATTATAATTATTATAAAGCAATATTCAATGATATTGTGCATAATTATAAGTATTTTCATTTTTATAGATTTAAAATGAGAAAGTTTGGAATGAAATTAAGAGTTGTATATAAAATTGTTTAACTTGAGTTATGTAAAATATTATGGATTCCTTGGCTTAAATTTAAAATATGTTTTAATAATAATGCAAATAAGTTATGTTTGATAATGCTTCAATTATATTATTTCAAAAGATTAAATGCTTTCATTTAATGTTGAAACATATTTTGTTAACAATGTTAAGTGATGTTTCAATTAGATCCTCTTTATCATGGTTGTCTATGCTTTTAAAAGTTTTAGTAAATTTAAAAGTTTTTAGAAAATGAGATATATTTTGTTAACAATGTGAGAAAGTTGCTTTGGGTAATGTTTCAATTAGATCCTCTTTATCAGGGTTGTATATGCTTTCAAAAGTTTTAAGAAATTTATATGTTTTCAAAAGAGTTAGAATGATGATATGGAATAGTATAAGAGTAAGAGGAAGAGAAAAAGTTTTACTGTATATTTAACATTATATATATATATATATATATCTTAAATGGTTTTTCTGATGAAAATGAGAATTTGGGGGTTGCCCAAAATCCCAAATTCCTTAAAAATCTTGATCCTGGACCTGTGGGTTATGGGCTCACTCAATCTTTGGGAAGCCTTTTAATTAATTCACCGTTATAGTCTCTCTTGCTCTCATTTGAACATTCATGCAGCCGCCACCGAGTGCCTGCAACACCATTTTTATTCACAAAACACAAGTTTTGACTCATTTATAAAACACATAGTGTATACAATTAACACAGAACATAAACACACTTTTATATATTTACAGAACAATTACAAAGTTAAGGCCTTTCAGCCTTAAAACAAACTCATGCTCGGCTACATCTTGCCCACTCACAGTTTTCTTCACAAAATAAGATATCTATTACACCCCTATTGCATTACATTTATATAAAAAGTCTTATGAAGGACCGATCCTATCCTCTTCTGATTTTTCTCCACAAAAACTCTCCAAAAAGCGTGCATGGCTATTAACAATAGGAAGTCTATCTAGTCTTATCCATTCTCTCTTTAATTTTTAATTTTTATTATTTTTATTTTTATTTTTATTTTTATTTTTTTCTGTTAAAATTTTTGTTTTCCCACCCCGGTTTTCAGTTTCTCCTTATTTCTCCCATGTAGTTAAATGCCCTTTACCATAACCATACATTCAACAAGCTGGAAAAAATAAATTTTGCTGAAAACACAAATTCTGGAAAATTTACAGAATGCTGGAAATTGCAGAAATAAAAATCAGCAGTAATAAACAGCCATTAAAACACATTAAAACACTGATATTTTTGGTCAACGTGACCCTGGAAAAACCCCCTACAACTCTTCGGGAAAACCAGTTTGAGAGCTCTTCTTTATTTCTGAAAAATGTCTTTTTACAAGAAGAAAATTTCAGCAAACAATTACAGCAAAATAATTTTTTCAGCAAGCAAACTTATCCGTTTTCAGCCCAATGGACCACCTGGAAACTTCTCAGTTTTCAGCAAAAAATCAGTTTTTTCTGCTTGTTCTTGCTGCTGTTCTGCTTGTCTTTCTGTTGTTCTGACTTTGCTGAAGAGCTGCCTGGTATGTGTGCCAAACTGATGCCTCTTTCTCCTTCTTGTCCAGAAATCTCCCTTGCTCTCTTGCTCTCCTTCTCCCAATCTGCTCATGAAAGAATGAATGATCTTTTCCTCCTTTTCCTCCTTTAATATAACTCCAAGTGACTTTTGGGTGATCCAAGTGACTTTTGGGTGATCTCTAAATCCAATGGCTGAAATAGATTTAGATCAATGGCTGAGATTAAATGCACATTTAAATCTCACTTTCTATTTTTTAATTCACCCCACTTTAATAAAGACCCACTTAGTCATTTATTTCCAAAGTCACTTTTCCTTTCTAATTTTACATTAACTTTATTAAAGTCACTTTAAAATTAGACTTTAGTAACTTTTATCACTTAAAGTCACTTTTAAATTAGATTTTAACTTTATAAAAAATTATAAAGTCACTTTAGGAGAAAAATTTAAATCTTTTGGACACTTTTCCCTAGGCCAAAGATCAAAGCCTAAGGGAACCACCTGTCCTCCGGTACCAAATTTCAACACTCCCTCTTACCGAGGAAGGTGTTCCTCACCACACCCATCTTGTCTCTGAAGTAAACATGCTTGCCCCCGTGGTAAGGCTTTGGTAAGAATGTCTGCTACCTGCTCATCAGTGGAAATATACTCAAGCTTCACAGCTCCCTTCTGAACATAGTCTCTGATGAAATGATATCTGATCCCGATATGCTTTGACCTATCATGAAATACTGGATTCTCCGTGCGTTTAATGCAACTCTGATTATCACAGTAGATCACTGAAGGTCTCAACGGCTGACCAAATAAGCCAAACAACATCTTGCGAAGCCAGATGGCCTCACAACTAACTAGACTGGGCTGCCATATACTCTGCTTCTGGTGAACTCAGTGCTACTAACTGCTGCTTCTGGCTGAACCATGACACTACTGCTGAACCCAACCCAAAAAAACACCCTGAAGTGCTCTTCCTATCAGAAGCACAACCTGCCCAATCAGAATCAGTGTATCCTACCAATCTCACTCCATCTCCCTGCCTGTAGTCCAGACCATAATCCATTGTCCCCTGGAAGTACCGCAAAATGTGTTTTGCAGCCACCCAGTGAACCTTCCTAGGCTCACACATAAACTGACTCATCGTGTTGACTGCAAAACAGATATCTGGTCTAGTGTTGACCAAATACATCAAGGAACCAATTAGCTGCCTGTACAATGTGGGATCCACCAACTCGGAATCCGAAGCATGAAGCTTCTTCCAGTTGGTGATCATCGGTGTCGACATGGGTCTACAATCCTCCATGTGGAATCTGCTAAGGATGTCCACAATATACTTCCCCTGCCCCAGGAAGAAATGCCCCTCCTCCTGCCACACCTCCAAAACCCAAAAAGTAATGCATCAAGCCAATGTCCTTCATCTCAAACTCCGTCGCAAGATCTCTCTTGCAGTGCTCTATGAGTCTCTCTGCACCTGTAATGACCAAGTCATCCACATACAGCACCAGAATGAAAGGCTCCTCACCTATCACAATAAAGTAAAGGTTCGGATCTGCCTCACTCTTTGTGAAACCCATCCCCTGCAAATAAGTGTCTATCCTGGAGTACCAAGCTCTGGGAGCTTGCTTCAGGCCATAAAGGGCCTTCTTCAGTCTGCACACATGGGACTCCTTCCCATGCACCTCAAAGCCCTGTGGCTGCTCAATGTACACCTCCTCCTGTATGAAGCCATTGAGAAATGCGGTCTTCACATCCATCTGGTGGATCTTCCAACCCATCTCTGCTGCTATCGATATAATGGAGCGAATCGAAGTATATCGAACCACGGGAGCGAAGGTCTCCTCATAATCAACTCCCTCTACCTGGGAGAACCCTCTAGCCACAAACCTCGCTTTTAATTTCTCAATGCTGCCATCTACAGCATGCTTTACCTTGTAAATCCATCTGGAAGTAACCACGGACTTTCCCTCAGGCCTCGGCACTACCTCCCAAACATCATTCTTCATGATAGAAGAATACTCCTCCTGCATGGCCTCTCTCCAGACCTGCTGGCTAGCTGCCTCTTCATAGCTAGAAGGCACAGAGTCAAGGATGCTGGTAACCATCGCCATATAGCTACAAAATCTCTCAGGTGGTCTACTCTCTCTGACCGGCCTCTTCGGCTCAGCGATAGATGTGGCATCTCTCAAGGTGTCCTAAATCCACTTAGGCTTCCTCTTCCCTGAGCATGCTTCTCCCATAGGAGAATGAAACTCCTCCTCCTCATCACCATCAGTAGCCTGAACTCCTGACTGTCTGTCTGCTATCCTCCTGCTTGCACCTGAACCTGTAGAAGCTGAGGTACCGTGTGAACTGTCCATCAGTGGACTCCCTAGTGAACTGCTCTGTGACCTGCTCGGAGCACCACCCCTCTGGCTCGGTGAGCCACTGCTCACTAATGGACCTGACATCCTCATAGATGTACCTCCAGATCCTCCTGATCCTCCTGATCCCTGCCCATTGGATCCTTGTGACTGACTCAACTGCTGCTGAGGGTCTGGCTGATCCAGATACTCCAACTTCCGTGATCTCCTAAAGGCCCTATCCTCCTCGAACTTCACATCCCGTCTGACAACAACTCTCCTCTGTGCAGGAATGTAAATCCGAAAGGCCTTTGAGGTCTCACTGTAGCCCACAAAGATACCCTTCTCTGCGGTGGGCTCTAGTTTGGTCCTCTTCTCCTTGGGTATATAGGAGTATGTAATGCATCCAAATATATGAAGATGACCAATATCAGGCTTCTTCCCAGAGAAAGCCTCCTCCGGAGTCATGTGCCCCAAGGCACGATGCGGACTCCTGTTCTGCAAGTAAACAGCTGTGTTGCAGGCCTCTGCCCACAAAAACAATGGCAACCTCTGATCATGTAACATGGCTTTGGCAGCCCCTATGATGGATCTGTTCTTCCTCTCCGCAACCCCGTTCTGCTGGGGGTTGTAAGGAACAGTGAACTCCCTCCTGATGCCTGCCTCCGCACAACAGTCAACAAACTCTCCAAGGGTGTACTCTCCTCCATTGTCCGACCTCAGGGACTTGATCTTTCGACCTGTCTGTGTCTCCACAAGAGCTCTGAACTCCTGAAACCACTTGAAGACCTCACTCTTGGTCTTCAAGAAAAAAATCCAGGTCCTCCTGGAGTGATCATCAATGAATAAAACATAATACTCATATCCACTCAAGGAAACATGAGACATCCGACCGCTCACATCAGAATGTATCAAATCAAGTATCCCAGTCGCTCTGCTGTCACTGCTGGGAAAAGGGGATTTGGCAAACTTGCCCATAGCACATCCTCTACAAGTATCAAAGTGATCAGTACTGAAATTTGGCATACCTGTAGTGATCTCCCGCAAGGTCCTTAAGGCTCCATGATACATATGTCCCATCCTGCGGTGCCAAATCTCACACTGCTCATAACTGCTAGCTCTGCTGTCGGTACTACTACTCAATGCCAAAAGGGGCTGGAATGCAAACCTATAAACCTTTGCATGGCGTACACCTATTACTCTAGCTGACTCAGCTGGAGCGCCCCTGGGATACATCAACACCTGTCCTCCCCTGAACAGTAACTCATATCCTCTGTCCTCCAAAGCTGAGACAGATATGAGGTTCTTCCTCATCCCTTGCACATAAAGAACCTCTGTCACTTTCAAGGGAGGTTTGGACTCCCTCTGAAATGTCAGTGTCCCCACCCCGACTGCTCTAACAACTCTGTCATCATCGAGTACTACCTCTACATCAATGTCACTCTCTGAAAGCTCTGAGAAGTACTCACGGACTCCTGTCATATGACGTGAAGCCCCACTGTCTATAGACCAGATACCTGTAGATGTTCTGCTAATCGAGGGAAAAGCATGCTCCCTCTGAACCTGTATGGCAGGTGATCCTGCACTAGAGGACTCACACATAGTGAACGCAAACTCCCGGTCAAAACGACCTGCAAAGTCCTTAATCTTTGCTGAAGCTGCCAAACTCTGGTCCTTCCCCTTCTTCTTCTTCTTCTCCGGACACACAACTGCATAGTGTCCCATCTTTTGACAATTCCAACACTTCACCTTGGAATAGTCCTTCTGTGTGTTTACTTGTTTACCTTTTGCCTTTGCCCCCACCACTACTTGTGGAAGCCTGCTTCTTCCCTTTTCCTTTCTTGCCTCCTGCCACCAGTGCTACATCCTCATCCTGCTCAACTGGCTTGGCTGCCCCAAGCTGACCTTTCTTGATCTCTGTCTGAATGCAATCATCCCAAAACGTCTCCCATGTGGGAAGGGTCTCACGAGCACAAACCCCATCACCAAAGTTCATCCATGAACGGGGGAGGCCATTTACCACAATCCGCACCAACTCAGTGGGTGGAATGGCCTCTCCAATCGCTGCCAACTCATCTCTCACATTAGTAATCTTAGTGAGATATCCAGCTGCACTATCATTGCCCATCTTAATGTTTTTTAGTTTCTCCTTCAGAACCATTTTCCAGTTCTTATTGGTATTCTGGTAGAGATTGGACAATGCTGTCCACATCTCATGGGCATTGCTCTTTCCTCTCACATGAGGAATGCAATGGTCTTTGATTCCATCTAGAATCAACCTCTTACCATTGTTGTTCTTTCTATTATAAGCAGCCAACTGAGTAGCATCAGTAGGCACAACAACAGTGGTCTGAGTGGTATGCACCATGATATCCCAGACTTCTGCCTCCTCAAAGATACTCTGCATTTTCTCCTTCCAAATGCTATAATTTGTATGCCCATCGAACCTATCCTCCACTCTCAATCCCAATGACATCATGCTGTCCTAAAACTGAAAATAGCACTGCTGTAGTAAAGATAAAACCTGCTGTTTATGAAAAATCAGCTTGCTGGAATTTTCTGAGTGAAAAATCAGCA